>PXOD01000663.1:0-32998 GCA_003012165.1 Paramyrothecium roridum
GGGGGGGGGGGGGGGGGGCAATATAGATATGAACGTATGAAACTCGGTATCAAGATGAATGTGAATGTATTATCCCCCACGATTCAAATAGGGGATTGCGCCACTTCATGACGCTCTGTATAAAAAATGTCCCAGTTGGTTCCCGTATAACGCCAAAGACCCTCAAAGAGATATTAAATCCGATTTCCATCCATTATTCATACACAAGAAAAAGAGAAAGAAAGAGAAAAGACTCGCAGTCGTTCCAGCATTATGCATGTTTTCTAGTTAATTCCCACGAAGCGTTTACTTGCCGTAGCCCAGCCGGTCGCTATTGTTTGACCCTGGCGGACTCGCGTTGAATGAACTGCTGGGAACGAAGGCCGAAGAGCCAGGCATGAATCCGAAACCGTCGGCAATGACGGAGCCAGTAGGCGCGGATTCCTCGTACGTCGGGAGCGTGTCGACCGACATGGAGGACTCCATGGACCGGCGCGGGGCGCTGGGCACAGGGGCCGCGGCGCGCCGTGACCGGCCCTCCTCGGCGGCGATCAGGTCGCCCACCATGCTCGCAGCCGCGCGAAACTGCGCGAGCTCCTGCTCCATGGTCGTCTGCTCCTCTTCGAGGCGTAGAGATGGCCTGGGCTGATCGACAATGTTCGTCTCAACCACATGCGGGTACGTACGCTGCTGCTGCTGCTGCTGCTGCTGTTCTGACTGTGCCTGCCGAGCCGACCACTCCTTTTCCTCGACGCCGGAGAAAAGACGCCCGAAGATGGAGCTTAGCCACGCCTTTGCGGCCTCGACGCGGGCGTGGCGGCGGTTGAAGCGCCGGGCAAGGCGCTCGGCCACGGTCTCGCGGCGGCGGCGGCGGCGGCAGTGCCACCATCGCCGGTGGTGGTTGTTGTCCACCTCGGACTTTTGCACGAGGCGGCGGTGGAGGAAGCTGACGCATAGGAGAGAGAGGAGGGCGAAGAAGATTACCGCTGTGCCGAGCACGGTGGTGAGATCTTGGTCACCGAGGAGCTGGGCACTGGTCAGTCTGGACTCGTCGTGGTATAGTCAGGCCGGCGAGGTCACTTACAGCAGATGGTTTATCTGAGAGAGAAAGAGATGAGCTTTCTGGGTTTTCGGAGCCGGCGTCTGATGACATCAAGGCATCCTTGCTTGTGCTCGTAGTGGAGAGCGGGCGCTCTCGCTGGTCCGGGGTGTAAGGTGTTGTGTACGTCTCGCTCTGCTGGGTTCTGGGAGGAGAGTCGGCAGTTGGCCATGTCTCCTCAAAAAGCACCGAAGATCGTAAAGGAGGGTCAGCCTTCCCACGCAGCCTCTCTAGCTTGTGCTTGTCTGCCTCGAGCGCGAGCTCGAAACCCTTCTCGGTCGCAAACTCCGTCGCGGGGGTCACTTCTCCCTCGAATTGGGCCGGGGAGCCGAAGATGAAGCCATTGTTGCGTAGTTCCTTGTACGGAACGAGGTGGTGCTTGGCGCCGGCGATGCTGGTGATGACTGTTTGTGATCCGGCGAGCCCAAAGTGGACAGCGAAGTTGATGCTGACGGGTTGGGAAACACCGTCAACGGAGTCTATCGCAACAAGGAGGGTCATGGAGAAGGGATCGCTTGGCTTGGAGCCGGGCGAGCAGTCGAAGCTCCAGCTAGCCGTGAAGTTGCCCCCGCGTGTGGAAGCGTGGCGCTCATTTGGGTGTCTGAGAAAGGTGAAGGAGTTGAAGCCGGTGTCGCCATCCTTGGTGGCGAGAACTCGGTCCGCGAGCGAAACTGAGGCGCCCGAGCAACGTGGCTCCAGCTCGCTAACGACCAGAGGGAATTGCTAGTAAACAGTAATTAGCACAGCAGCTCATGGTGTCTCGGAGGCATGCGCAGTGCTGAAGCGCAGCGGGCGGGACGTGAATCGACTTACTATGGGTTCCGGTTCCTGCACCTCATGGTTCGGGAGGGGCTCGAGACTAAGGAAAGAATGGCGCACTGAATCATCTACTCGTGAAAGTCAGTATCAATTACCAAGATTTCGATTTCAATCCAAGACACGGTCTTGGCAACGGCATTGACGTACCTGACTGCTCGGCCTCCGAGGCCCACGCCAGCGCGGGCCCCAGCAGCAGCGCCGAAGCTCTCAACAGCCAAAGGCCACGCATAATCGCCAATGGCCTTTTGCGCTTGTGACAATACGACAACAGTAACAAACAAAACGAGGCAGCAAGAAACAAAAAAAGCGGCAACCCGACGGCAAATTTGCCCCTCCGGATCCAGAGAATGGGGTGACCTGCTGATGCCTATGAATTACGCGGCAGAAACGGTGTCAACCAGTTTTTGTCCCGCCTCAACAATGGGGCGAGAAGGGGAGAGAGAGAAAAAGAAATCAGCAATAAGCCGTGACGTGGTAAAAGCCCGTTCACGAAAGGACAAGTGCTACGCGCGGCCTGCGAGGGAGGGAGGGAGGCCGAGGGGGGAGGGCCACCAGGGAATTGGGTTGGGCGGCGCCCGTCACGGAAGAAGCGGCAGACGATGAAGATTGGCTGGTTGGTCGGATCTGATGCGGCTGAAGGAGCCGAATGTCGCTGCCTGCTCGTGGGCTGCGCTGCGCCTCAACGTCTCTGATAAGGCGTCATCCTCCTTAATTCGGTTTGAGATGAATGACAGGTTGTCCTTTTTTTCCCCGTCTTCTCTTTCCCCTTGCAAACAGGGCTTGTCTGTTAAATTTCGTGTTCAGAAAGTGGCTGCACGTTGACTTAGACCTGGGCCGTTAAAAGCCCGCCTTGTAACCGAAAGAGTAATTAAGGTAGGTTTCTAAACTGTCACTGAAAGACTTCAAACTCGCCGACAACCACAACTGGTTCCACTAAAGTATCGGACAAAACAGCTTACTCGTTACATACCTAACTACACGGTTACACCATGAGAATGCCATATTTTATGTATGGTAAGAAAATTATATACCTTATAGAACATAGCTTATATTCCAACACGCACTGCCATTTACACCTGATAGTCCAAGAATAAAAATAAGGAAAAGCTTCCGTTCATGCATGCAGGGGAACTCCAGAAAGGTCCAACTCCAAACAAAATCTGTTGCTCTGGTCGTCTTTCTAAAGAAGATCGGTTCCTGCTGTGGTATGCCTGTCAACTCGTTCTCATACACATGTCGACCATCAAATCTTGCTCAGCAGGTCGCTGAGCACCTGCACACGAGTGCGCGCCACATCGGAGTTCTCAGCAATCAGCTGCATGATCTGAACCATTCGCGCTGTTGGGCATGCATTGTTAGCTTCGTAAACTGAAACCAAAGGAAACTAGAAAACTTGAGTCGGGGGGTCAACGTACTGACGTCCGCCTTGGCTCTCACAAACAGCGGGTCGCGCACCAGCAGATCCTCCCCTCCAGGCTCCTTGATGGCCTCCCGCAGTACGTTGCCGATGCACAGCGCCTCCAGGAATGCCCTGTGGTTGAACACCCACCACACCCTCGCCTCCGACTCCAGCAGGCTGAAGAGCAGGAAGAAGGAGCTGATGGCGTCGTGCGCCGCCTCCAGCGTGCCGCGCACGTTGACGGGGAGGTCCGCGCATTCCGACGCATGGACGAGCATCAGGTTGTGGAAGTAGTTGCTCGTCAGGAACAGCGTCTGCCGCACAACCCTCTTGTTCGTCCGCGCCAGGGCTGTGAGGCTGTCAGAGTCCCACGACCGGAAGACGTCGGGGAAAGACCGGTATACGGCGCGGAAGTCGGCGATGAGCTTCGACTTGTGCCTTGCCGTGGAACAGATGGGTAGGTCGAGCGACCTAGGCGAGCAGATGGCCTCCTGGACGAGGTTGGCCAGCGTCCAGGAACCTCTGATGTAGGCCGTGTCGGTTGGGTCACTACTCGCGATTGGGGTGCCGTCGTCCAAGAGGTCCTCCACCGAGACGTCGGTGTGAGTGGCAGATGGCGGCAGCGATAGCAGCACCGTCATGAACGTGTCCTGCAGCAAGACTGCTTGCCAGAGCTTCCGCCTTTGCTGCTTTTCGAAGAGACTGGCATTGGGGGTGACTAGGACATGATATAAGTACACGCACAAGGCTTATCCAGTTGAGGGAAGAAAGCTTTACCTATATTTGGGTCGCGATGCAGCCCCATTGCATAAGCCTGCCGTATCAGGATTCCAGCAAACGCCCAGCCATCAGACGCATGGTTGTCGTTGATCAGGAAATACGTCATGAGAACCATGGCCTGAATTGACCGTGTTGAAGCTGTGCTCAGGTACGAGTACGTCCGCAGAGCTTGGTTGCTCGCTGAGGCGTAGAACTCGGCAGTCTGCTTGCGCTCCCTCGGGGTCGTCGAAGTGACAAACTGCGTGCCGAGCGCAATCATGACGAAAATCAAGGCGACGAAGGCGGCGTCGACGTCGCCTTTCTCCTGCGTGCTCAGTTGCCAGAAGTGCTCGTAGTCGGCGTAGAAGGTCTGCCGATGCATCATTGGGTACACCGGGTCCACGCACTCGAAGTAGCAGTTCAGCAGGATGTCGGCTTGGGCCTTGTCAGGTAAGACGGAGATGACCTCGGGCAGCCCGCCCTCACATGTCCAATAGTTGGCGAAGGGATGCTCCGAGCCGATGCCAAACACATTGCTGGCCGTCATGTGTGAGTAAGGAACGTGGGACAGCAGGCCGATGGAGAGCGACACGGCGCCGCGCGAGGTGGCATCTTGGTCATTGACAATGCCACGGTCGGCAATGTTTGGTATTTGCGGCTTCCCAGACGCACCGATCTTCTTCTTTGGGGGTTTCGTCATGCGGCGACCATTGGCGGCAGATCGCGTAGTTTCCCTGGCCGAGTTAGCTCTGAGACCTGGCTTCAGGGAGGCGGTGAGCTCACTCGAGTAGGTTGGCGACGTGTGCATAGTTGCAATCCGTCTGTCGCTTAATGCCTGTGTCACCGGGTCAGCCACTGCATACCTTGTGTAGAGTAGTTCCAGATCGGTAGGTGGTCTCACATGCGAGGCAGTGTGGGCGACCTCGATCACACTATAAGCGATGCAGGTCAGTAGAGGCTGCTAAATTTGGGCTGGACGGCATGTTGGTGAGGCACGCGATGGGGTTGGCGTATAAGCAACGAGGCGCGTCCCAGAATCAGTATCCTTTTTCTGGTTCAATGCCGACTTCGACTAGGAATAGTATACACGCAGAGGCGTAATTTATGACATCCTGAAGACAACTCTGACGTTGTGCAACAACCCTGCAGGGGCCGCGAGCATGTGGAGTGGGACAGCATCCCAAGTCTCAGACTACAAAGACAAGAATGACATGCTTCCCCAGTGCCAAGCCGAGCGGGAAGTGGATTCCTGATGCGCCGGCTTGCAGATAATACTGAAAGACAAAATGCAGTGGTTAGTCTCAACGTACCTTTGTCTTCCGCTCAACGCACTCGTGACATGAAAGCGTGGGTTTGTTGCGCTTCTGCTTTTTGGACGAAGGCTCGTCACCGTTGACAACGGAACTGCCGTCAGACTCACGGAGCCGTACCTCGCGACTCTCTGCCGGGAGCTTCGGCGACTGCTGGGCAGCAGACGCGGCAAGAGGGGCCGGCAACACCGTGCTCGGCGTCAAGATGGGAGGCGGCTGCGCGTAGCCGTGTGCGTGTGCGTGCGTGTGGCCGAGGCCGAGCGGACGCTGCGGATACGGCCGGTGGTGCTGGAGCTGGTGCTGAGACAGGTCCATGATCTACGGACGGGCCAAAATTGGTGCTGCCGGACGCCGCGCGAACGGGCGTCTCGGCGACGGACGGATTTGTGGAAATGGACGAGAGCCGGCTGCCGTATTCGATCGCTTAAGGGATCCCCTTTCTCGGTCTTTGATTCGCGAGCCAGATTCCCGGGATAGGTCGACGTTGGGCAGTTCAAGCGCCGGGAATAAACAAAAAAAATTATATTGTCTCGCAACCCTGTATCCGCAGTTCGGCGCCGCAGGGGGGGGAATAAAAAGGGACGGTCTGGGGGTGCGAGGCTGGGAATAACGAGAATCTGAGAGGGAAAATGGGGGGAGGTTTCCTGTTAGGGCCGGAATGGAGGGGATATTAGGGAGCGGAGAAGGAGAATTTACGATTAGCCAAGCTACGGATACAGTGTAATAAGAGGCGAACGCTGGGGGGGAAGCAGTAGCCCCCGGATTGGGCCAGAACGGACGGGCTTGAGGGTCTTCTGGGGCCTTGGGACTTGGGGGCTAAGCAACTAAGCAGAGTCGATCGAGCACGTAGTTTCCTGATGAGATGGGCAAGGCAAGGCAAGGCAAGGCACGGCATGTAAATCGGTGACGGTTAGAGCGACAGAGGGAGAGGGGAAGCAAGGGCGTGGGAGGGGCCGGCGGCGGAAAGGCTTGGATCGATTCAGATGGCACACGATCTAAGGGAAAGCCAAAACCCCAAGCTCGCGATGCGCACTACGATATGGATTCCCAAGGTTCCCACTACTTTCGCCGTTGTCGCATCACCATACAGCCCTCGAAGAAACCTAGGCTGTGCGTATTCTCCATGCCTCGTTGTGTTCCTAGCGACTCGGAGAATTCAAACAACAAACTCCCACTGCCGTAAGTTGTTGCCGTCGTTAGACGAGAGCCGTATCCATGCGATACCCACAGGCCCAGCATCCGCCGATGCCGAGCTCCCGATCCGCAGCCCCAGAGCTACAGCACGCTTATGGTAGCTTCCGCCTTGGGTTGGGTTGCTCTGCTTGCGCTCCACAGTAGCTCGGCTGTGCCTCGGCCCAGGTTTATGTTTATCATACACCAAACACATTTGGGTCCATAGGACTGACGAGTTGCTGTTGATAGTTGCTTATGAATCTGACTTGGAGCTACAACTGCATTGCATGGTTGATATGATCGACGACAGTCCCCTGTACTGTTACTGATTTTTTTCAACAAGCATATATAACTGATCGCCGAGCATGTCTCTCATCTTTACATCATCATTTCCTAATCCAGTAACTCCGCCCCCCAAATGATTCCATCTAGGGTAGCATCAGAAGGCTCTACGCATAAAAGTAGAAATGGTTGAAAGACTCAACTCGTACTGCAGTTTGTTTAGTAGCGGGAAAGAAATACCATAAAGAATGGTGTAAAGTCGAAGATGAATCCAACCCAATAAACACATACTGGTGGAATGGCAGCTTCGCAAGAGTTGAAATCCTGTCTCTGAAAAGCCACCATGAGATCATAGACTGCAGCTGCACGTCCAGTGGGGGACGTCACTTCACCTCGTCAAGGTGGTCATCGCCAATGTCCCGACCAGAGGCCAACAGCGACACAACTGCCCAACTCCCCATGAGAGCCCCTCAAACACACAATCTTAGAATCTCCCAAGTCGCCCGTCAGCTCTCTACCAGCATGGCCTCGATGGTCCCAGTTGCAGCGCCGTGGCGCTCTACCTTTGTGTCTCACATCGAGTCCATGAAGCAGGCCAACTTCACGTTGAGCACCCTGCACCCCGTGGAGCCATCGTCCACTGGTTCGTCGTTGTCGTTCGTACCAAGAGCTAGAACCGTCATTTACCGTGGCATGTGGGCTTCCTTACCCGTGAACCCAAAGAACAACGCCGAGCTGAACCCAGACGCCTACGAGAGTGACCTGGTGTCGCTCACTACCGACGCGCGCATGGAGAAGATCCCGGAGCTTTTCAAGTCCTCCGACTCCGACGTGAGCCTGCAGTCCGGCCGCGGCGGCCCCGTCGAGGCCGTGTTCTGGCCCGCCGAGACCCAGACTCAGTGGAGGCTGCGCGGCCATGCCTACGTCATCGGCCCGGACATTGATGCGCCAGAGGCCGCGCCGATCAGGGCCGAGCTGGAGAAGCACATGCGCGCCAAAGCGGACGCGTCGTCCTGGAGCTGGAGCCGTGAGCTGACGGCACAGTTCGGCAACCTGAGCCCCGGGATGCGAGGAAGCTTCCGCAACCCGCCCCCGGGACGGCCGCGTAGCGAGCAGCCGGGAGAGGGCCTCGGGCTGGGCCAGAAGGTGGAGGACCTGAACGACAAGATCGCGCGGGAGAACTTCCGCGTCTTGGTGATTGTGCCCGAGGAGGTGGACCGTGTGGACTTGTCGGACCCGGCGGACCAGAAGAGGTGGAACTACAAGTTTGCCGGCTCCACGGAGACTGTAGGTTCCTGGACAACGACGGAACTATGGCCTTGAAGAAGTAATCATTCTCAACTTAGCCAGGCCTCGTTTGTTGACCTTTGCAATTCCTAGCCTCCACCACGAGGACCTTTCGGTGCGCATGACCAAGCCAAACACATGCTGAGCAGGTTGCTGAAACCACTGTTGTGTTCCTGCTCGAAAAACTGCGTTTGTCTTAATGACGGGAAAACTCCAAGTTTGAGCTAGTAGAAACCCCTTTCTTATATACTGACCGCTCCGCAGTGCTCCTGTTTTGGGGCAGGACGAACGCGGAGTGCGTATAGATATATACTATACGGTGCTTTGGCATCTTAGATGGTTCAATAGATAGCCAGATACTTTCATAAAAAGAATTGTGAATAATTTGCCACATACCAGCAGCTTTGAGTGTGCTCTTTTCTTGTTTCACTTCGCGTCACACTCGGGCCTGCCTCGTGTTGATCCCAACAGTAAAGCCGAAGCCCGAACATGTAGAGCCGACAAGGTTGATATATACCGTCCCAGTTAGATCTAGAGGGCCCCCTCGGCATTGATTTCTTTATTCTTATGTGATTAGGACAATGAAGACGTTGATCCCGTAGCTGATCCCTCCTCTCAACGATACCACCATAATCCACGACATCGGGATCCGGATAGAGCCTGTGCTTCATACAATAAAACTCAACTATGAGACTACTAGAATTCACCTTCTGGACCCATTTTGAAACTATTTGGCAGATACGTGGGTGCTGCAAAGACAAACTTGATACTCATCTCCGCCATCTTCACCTTCAGTGGACGATGGTGGAACACCGAACCTGAGTCCCCGCGAACCCAACCCGCTGTTACAAGTAAAATTCTACCTAGGTGGTTCGAGGATTTATGCTGTCACTGAAAATGTGCTGAGAAATCCTGATTGATGTAATGGGCGGAGTGTTATGGACGTGGGTTTCCGCCGTGCTTTGAAGAAGATCAAAGGCGCACTTATCACACTTGGGTATGGTTTCGCTTCCTCCAATAGACGGTACACAGCTCCTTCCGAAACAAAGTAATAATCTTTCGCAGGGCAGAATTTGCTTGACTGATTGCACAGCTCCAGCACAAGACTTTGCTTGCCAACGATGCATCGCTCATGGCTTGAGCGAAGATGCTGCGCTAAGCAGTTGTGCCGGAACACGCCAACCCTGGGCAGAGCTCGGGTTTAGCTATCTATTTCTGCTCTTTCGAGATTTCAATATCTTAACCGTAGGTGGTTTAAAATCTTCCTCAAGAAACATATCTGCGAACTCACCGACCTTGAGCACCGCCCTTCTGCCAGATCAAATCTCTTCGTAGCAGAACCAAGCCAGCACAGAGTGACCAGCCCACAGAGAACTGTGTCAACAACGAGGAAGCTAAAACACTATATGATGTTGAAAAGAAAAGCAAGTTGTACCTATGAGCATGATCCAGTAATATGCGAACCATTTGAACTGCTCGAGGTCGTGATTCATTTGTTGCTTCAGGAGGAACGCGACACATGTTCAAGGCAATTGTGGACAGGAGCTGCGCACTCTTTCCAGCATTGTATTCTTTCTTCCCTCAGATATTGCCATGGACACTGCAATAAGGCAATATTTACGAATGCAAAGTGCGGGCAAGTCAAGATGGATTTGAATCCGACCTCGCAAGATCTTGAGCCGCAGATATGAGAAAAGTTCACTAATCTTCTATATGGCATTTCAAGAGTTCGAGACCGGCCAATAGGACCAGGCTAGTTTTGTTTACATTCAGTTATATACTCTGGGAAAACTGAGAGCTGATTCCAGCAGGTCAAAAGGCCCCTCAGTCTACTCGAGGGTCATTAATCTTGCACTCACCGTTGGTAGCTGTTCACCTCGCACACAGGCGATGCGCACCGTCCCTTCCACGCACCTGCTGTATGAAACCAACCAACACGAGACAGGCGATCGATCGAGCGAGCATTTGAAACGCCAACCAACGGCCTGATATTGCGAGAACGGGGCACGAGCCGGGTTCGGAAGCTTAAGATAAGGATCTTCCGAAAAAGAAGGGTTGTGCACGACCAACCAACAGCTGCAGCCCATCTTCAATGCTACTCTACACGCGTGTACTCGCGACATGGGATGTGTTGAAGAGTCCCGTCCGGTTATAGGTCTTGGCAAATTACCGTTCGGTCGCGAATGCAACGGGAGGTTGGCACGTTCAATTCTTGGTCTGGCCAAAGTCGCTGCGCGATGCTACACATCCTCGAATTAGGACAGCCAACATTTGCCCGTTTCGGCACAGCAATGCGAATGATGCGTCCCGTTCAGCCTGGAACAGGCAAACCGTGTGTCTTGGCCGTCTGATCCATGCATGGGGATAGAGCCAGGCTGCCACATGGCCAAGCCGTTTCCATTCCGATCACCTCACGCTGCCACGACTCATTTTAATCCATTTTGCTTGCCCTATATGGCTGTTCACTTATGACTCGGGCTTGTTTCATTCGACAACAACCAACAGACCCAAGCCGCTCAACGATGCCGTGCTGTCCGTGTCGAGCGCTAACGCACGTGAATACTGGGCCGGCTATGGCACCTATTCGGGTAGGAAGTGCGAGAATTGAAGGACGCCCTGGATGTAGTGATACGCGGCACAGGTCTGGCGTTGGTGTCAAATGTTGGTTGTCGTGGCATGATGGTTCTTCATCCCTGGGATAAGCTTTTTGGTCAATAGTTCGAAGCAACCAACAGCTTGATTGGCCGAGCGACGGCGCTTTGTGGCTGTACAAGATGATACTTGACGGAGCTGCTCACCGAAGGGCAGCCAACCAGGGCGACTTGGTCCGTGTATCGTATGGTCTGTCGATAACAACACGGCCTCCGCTAAAGACGACACCATATTCATCATGCCCGATCATTTACCGTGCATGTGGATGCTGCACCCGCCCTCTTCCAGCTCCCCCGGCCCATTTGCAATGCACGGTACATCCCCTCCGCTTGGCGTGCCGTGCCTCGGCGTCAATCAGCATCGCGGGAGTGGCTTGGGCTAGTATGCTGCAGGCCAGCACATTCGTGACGGAATGGGCTCCCCTAGACCATGACGACCCGCTCGTCACAAAGCCACAAAGGCGCAAGCTCCCCGAGGTCGCTGCAACTCTGCGCGCAACATCCGCCAAATGGCATGCGGAGTCGGTGAGTGAACGTTGGCTCGGCGGCCCTCGCAATATGCAAATGCTGTTGATAAACTTTCCTAGGATGGATATTAAGGTAGCAAGCACTGCACGCACAACTCTCGGCACGGCACGTTCTAGGTTCTGTTGGTCGTCACGTTCTGCGTTCGTCAACGCTTCGGCTTCACGCCCCAGAGATGACCAACGAATCCTTGCAGGAACAGCCTGCATCGCGAGTCTGGTCCCGTGTCAACTCTTCGAAACAACTTGTGTGGCGGCAAAGAGGAAGGAAGAATGGGACTGGGCAAGGAATAATTCCATCCTCCCATCGGACTGGACGCCTCAAAAGGGGACAGCTGCGCTGAGCTCTGAATTGGTTTGCATAGACAGCCCTCAAGAGCGGAACGCCCGGGCCACTTTGGTGGTGCAACGCAACCCACGCGGCAGCGGCATCTAGGGATTGTCGTGCAGAGGGTCCCGTGCCGTGCCTCACAGGGCGCTTCGTCATCGCCAACGTTTTTTTTTATACCTCCAAGTCTGGACCCATGCTGTACGCAGGACCTCTGTTGGACCGGTGCGGCATGCGAAGCAGGCAGGACACCTCAATGTCACAGGATCATCATGTATGCAAATGCACTGTAGGGTGATCAGGCTCTGCTGAATGCACGAAGCTTGGACAGGATTATCCTGAAGGATGCTTGTATTACCCACTGGGTGCCCGTTCGGGGATTGATGGGCACAGATCGTGTGGTCCATGTCGAAACGGCCCTACGCACATGGTCGAGTCTGCTGCGACCTCTGCAGATGGCTTTAATTAGCAAGTGGCCAGACCGCCGCCGCTGGACCGTAAGGAACCAGTTCGCCGTGGGCAATACAGATGGCCAGTTCTGGGTCCTTGTGCTGCATGCTGGTGGTTGGTGCGACAGGCCAACCAGCAGCGCCTCTCCAATTCCCGCAGCCGAAATAAACAGCATCCTGGTGGGCGGCTTTCTGCGTTCCCCGTTTCCTGAATCGAGTTTCGAGTCGCTGGCGGCTCGCGCCCTCGCCAACTCTTGCAAGTCAGATCCCGAGGACCATCAAAGTATTGCAATCAATGGAGTTTACATCTAAACACCGTCCGATGTGAGTAAGGAATGACTGATGCGTGCGTGGCCAATGCCGGATTGGCTGACTGCATTGCATGGTGGTCGCAGTCGATGCAGTTCCTCACTCAGGAACCACTCGTCTTGCTACATTGCCGCACCACCAGCTTTCTCGTGGGCCAACCACTCGCGTTCGGCAAGTCCACTCTTCCGGAGAGCGGCCGAGTGGTTTCTCTTCCCTCCACCCAAACCAACTGCATTGCATCTCGTAGTATCATGGCAATGGCACACGGTCTCAAGGTTTAGACCCTGGCATGGTAAGCATCTGCTACGGGTCACACAACACAACACCGCGCCCGCCATCTCCATATTCCGGAGCTAGAAGCCCACATGAACGACTTTCCTTCGCTCACCCTTCCCCCTTGCTGCGTTACCTTGACCGCCCCCACCCTGCCAGACCGTTTTCGAAAACGGGTAAAGACCTTCCAGATCCGGGTGGAGCCGCTGCTATGCCTAGCCAGGTAAGGTTGGCTGACAATGGGCCAGGAGGAGAGACAGAGAACAGGCTTGCCATGTGGTGTGTGTTTCGCTAGGAAACGGGCCAACGGGGGCCCACCAGTGGCAGCATTCTTGTTCTAGCAAGGGATAATACCACTGTACGTGATATTTACCCTTGTGCGCGACCAAGCCTTGTCTTCCAGCCCCACACCGTAGACCCTAAGGACCCAATTGCCGCCGCAAAAGTGAGCCTGAGCCACGTTCATCTTCATTTCCTTCTAGATCTTCTCTCCATTATGCTGCTATGCGTCTGAGAGGAGTTAATTAGCTCGCAAGAAAAGAAATGAGTGGTGGGAAAGTGGCCAGCTGAGGCAGCCTATAATGCGCCTTGCTATGATCGTCTGCTTCAGTACAGAGTAGAGACAGTCGTTCAGTTGCGCGTTATCTGCAATTTATTCCACCCTGTCCTCTTTCCCCCCATTTGAACCGGTGGAGATTGAAGTGAGCGAGCCCTAGCGACAAGATCAGAGCTAGAAGCTTTCTCGCAGCTTTCTCGCTTGACGTCCCATGCCCGCTCATGCCTACCCATGCTTGCTTTTGCAACAGCCTCAGCTCTTGAAACGACCCATCGAGAACGTGCGGCCGACTCCAAGTCCGACCGGATTTAGTGGCGAGCATGCTTCTAGAGCTTCTAGCCTCGTCGTGACCCTGGCCAGCATCTCTCCGAAATCACCTCCAGGGCTAACGACGTCGCTCCTAACGTCGTTGACGCCGGTCGGGGAATCTGACCTGTGCTGACTTTCGCAAAAGATGATTATCAAGTGGCCAGTTGGGATGTTACCCATGTGCGCAGTCCACGTACACAGCGGTGAGGGCCGCACGTTTTGGCATAGGTGCATGCAACAATCGGGTCACTCTACCCTATCCTAACCAACATGCGTCGTGTTGTATGTGTTAGAATAACCTCACGTACACGCACGGTCACGGACCTAGGCTTTGTCCAACAGTTGCCGGCTTATTCGGCTGTTGCGAATCATTTCGAGAACCCACTCGCACACGGACACAAACTCTTGTCCGACGCGGCAGATGGGCGCGCTATCTCCACAAGTTGGTGGGACGGTTACTCCCTTTCGTCTGACCTTGAGCGGGTTGGCCCGAAAGCAAGGCCACCTTATGCAGTGCCCTGAGTCGTCCTCAACGTGATACCACTTCTGTGAGAGTGTCATTGAATATCATCATCCGTGCGCTCTGGTCAGTCATGCACATAATCCCACATCGGCTAAGTCCCATATTAGTGACCACTCAACAGCTTCCGGAAGTCTCGCGTATAGGATTAATCGCTTGCTCCATTTCGAAATATTGTACAATTCGGTTCTCTATCCACCTGCATCCGGACGGAGCCTTCTGGAGCATGATTTTTGTTCGTCCACTCAAAGTGCTTGAATGGGCGCCACGACGGGTCAAGGAGAATGTAGTTCTCTCAAAGACCCAGCTTCCCCGAAGTACTTTAAATGTTATGAACAGCAACTTGGCTAGCCGAGATACTTGCTGCATTTCGCGTGGCCATACGAATGTGAAAGCAGGAGAAGGTGGCCTAGCTCCGTTTGTTGAGCTTATGTCTATAAGCCCGCAACCAGGAACATCCCCGACATACAACATACCTCACGCATGGTGGCTGTACGAACGAGCAGTCGGGGAAAAACATGAAATAAACCGCAGCAACTGCAGGAGGACCGCCCCAAACGGCGTTTCACTGCTCACGCTATCAACGAATGATACCAGGCGGTGGATCTAGACGACAGAATCAATAAAAAAGACGGCAATCTTGCCTTATGGATGAGACAAGCGAGAGCCGCGAAGTGGAACTCTTCTCAAGTCAGGTGATGGGCAGCAAACGCTTGCCAGCGAAGCAATTTGGGGAATGCATGAGATGCGTTAGAGATGGTCCCTTGCTAGTTTCTGATGGTTTTTGCATGACCCTGGTCAAGCTGCTCCTTGCAGGTTGGACGAGGAGGACCACTTTGTGAAGCATCAACGGAATTTGCCGTTACAGGGCAAATTGATTAAATCGCCATCCATTGTGGGAGCTTCTTACAGTAGCGACTAATCGACAAGGCGGTGACTGTACAGTACCTCTTCATCCTGATGCCGTTAGCTACTGCGGCATGGTCGATCTTCAGGGGGGGAGGGAGGCAGAGGAGGTGCGGGCCGGTTTGAGGAGGGGGGTGGTTGGTTATGGCCAGGGCGTCGCTTTCTTCAGAATGTTCCCTCGCACAGCGTCAGCAAGCGCATTAAGCAGCCATTTCGGGCCTGGTGGTGGTGTCATTGCCTGTAGGGCGGCCGACCATGAACCGTCAAAATGCAAAAAACGTTGGGCTAACAGAGGTCGATGAAACCCTCGCAATCTGCTGTGGCACACCGTACACGTCGATTGACTGTTCCTTCATGTCGATCTTGGCAGATGTTTGATGGAGCCTTGTAGGAATGAGTAAGCGGTAGCAAAACAGGATCGCAGCCTGCATAGTCTTGCATGAATGACTTGGCCTGCCATGAACAGTTCGGAGAGCCGTTATACGAGATGGGTCTGCGAGGGGCTCTGTTTTCGTAGATGCTGTATGCAACAGGACGGGGGCATTTCAGATCACGCTTGTGAAACCAGTATCGGCTTTACTGTTTGTCGCTCAACGGTACGCAAATCTATGCGTATTCTCCAGTGAACCCTTGAACCCATGATTCATCAAAAGATGCCCCATTACATCAATTTGGCAAAGGCCCGGGCACCACGGAAGATGTGGAGCTCTCGATCAGGCTTCACGCAGTAGCAAAGTATCGCGTGCATGCAGAGTACAAGACATCGAACACGTAGCCAAGCAAAGTAGAGGCCGAAATGTGGTACTTCGCAGAAACGACACGCTCCGTGCGCACGCAAGGTAGAGAGATATGCATGCTGGTTTTTTCGGCCCCGCCTTTCCCTTGTTCAAAACGCACAGCAACTCGGTTAACCGACCTTGGCATATATGCCCGGAACTCGGGTGAGGTTGCCTTCAGTCGCTCGTCATTTCGGCCTGCCTTGCGGAGCCGTCACGGGTGGACTTCCCTATTCGGACCATTAGAATGCGGCTCCAGGAGCGGACAGGCTCGACTTCAAACACAAGCCCATGCTTTTGTGTTACAATGCGGGCATGGTAGAAGTCTAATCGTACAGTGTGGTCCTCTACCCGTTGTTAAGACTGGAGGGGTCGACGAGATGGGTGCCTGATCAACCGACTCATCGTCAAGTCATTGAGGGCCAGGCTTGGGAGGACGGGACACGCCGGATGCGAACTGGCGGTGCGATTTGTTAAGAAGCGATCAACATCCAAGAGAAAAACCACCGTAGGTGGCACCGCCTCGCGTTGGTCGGGTTCGTCGTGAATGCAGCCCACTGGAGATCTCGGAGCTGGGGTTTCGTTCGCTCAGCCCTGCCACCGCGATATGTACTTCCCGCGTCTCTATCCTCTGCTCCTGTTGCGTGCGCGTCTGTGTGTGCGCTTTGTGTCACCCACCGGGCGAGCGGCATGACATCCATCGACAGCATGCCATTGTGGGCACGGACGGCACGGCAAAGCCGGGGGAAGATAGGTACTATGGTGTGGGAGGGAGTACAGTATGTGTGGATGGAAAATCGAGCAGAAGGGCCAGGGAGAGGGGTGGTGGAGATTTTTCGTTCCTTTCTCGACCACTCAGGGAAGCAAGAAACGGCGAGAAGGAGGAGAGGCGTCTTGCAGGAAAGGGGAGGTCGGATTGAGTTGCAGCCAAGGCGACAGCGCTCTCTTTCAAGTGGACGAAGTGACCCTTGTTCCGCTGTCGACGACTCCACACCCACCTTTTGAATTTGCGGGTGGTTCCCGCATTCTGAAGCCTTTCACTCATATTTTGATGCATATATCTCGGGATTCTGGACAGTTGTTGGCGAGGGACCTTCACAGACCGACAGTTGCGTGCATGAGAACGAGCCGGAGTTGTGCGCGCCATGCGGGACGACGGTGATGATGTTGATGAAGAAGAAGAAGAAGATGATGATGATGATGACTGGTCCTAACGCCGCAAATACATTGCCTTGGGCGATCATACCTTATCTACCATGCCCTACCTCACCTTGACCCTCCCTTGCTTTGGTGCCCTTTGCGGGACCGTCAAGAGGCTTTGGTGTCTGTTCTCCTTACCTGGACCCTCTAAAAATGGCGGCGCAATCGCAAGAGCGAGCACGAGAACCTGGCAAGAAACATAAACAGGACGCAGGAGATTCCCTCGCTGTCAACAGTTTATATGGCCCCCAGGGCGGGCTATTACCGATTATCTTGCGTCCAGGGGAATGCGCGGTATTTCACCTGTCATTTTTCTCGATTTCTACCTTTGGTAAAGTTGGTGTTTTAGTGCGGAAGGCGACATTTTTCATCTGACCAGGCGCTGATTCGACCCTCGGTCGGCATCGACGTAACCGAGACTTGCCCAAACCCTGGAGGCATTCCACATTGCTTTCCTACTTTGCCATATGAAGTGCCTTAGCTTGCTTGATCTGGTCTGCAAATGCGCTGCGAGCCTGCACCCAAAGGTACCTACCGAGAGTACCTGTAGGTCGGACGTTAGTACCTGAAGTACGGTAAACGCAACGTGACGGGTAAGGTACGTACCTCACCTTGCCTCCCTGCCCGGGGCTCTAAGGTAAGGTAATGCTTCTCTCCCCCGCAGTTCCAGTATTAAGTTCGTACCTTAGGTACAGTAGGTACTACCTAGGTACCTAAGGTACGTTAGGCCCTGCTTGGGCCTCTCTGAGACACCCCTCTCCCCTCCCAACCCCATCGTCATTCACCCCCCTACCCACACCCTTGCTAAGGTAGGGTTGTAGCTATACGCCGTTAGTACTCTGTACCCGTCTGGGCGCTTCAACGGTGGAGCCGGCCGATGCCAAAAACCACCAGCAAGACTTATTTCGAGCAGCTCCCCATCTCAAACTACCCACCCTTGAACTCACTCTTCCGTCTGCCGTCACAAGCACATCCTCCACAACCTGCAATCATCCTTTTCTACTTGGCATTGCCCATTGCTTCTAGTACCAGCACACCTATTCGCCTTGGTGCATTGTGATCTGGGTGAGCTGGGACTATCATATTCCATTACTAGTGAGCCAGCAAGTCTGATTTGGCGATACCCGACCTCCACGCGACTCATCCCTTCGCCGTCGCGTGCCCTCAGATCAATTGGCAAGGATCAGACCTGGTCAACAAAGTTAACAAGACATTCAACAAACATGTTATTGACTTAATTCGCATGCGACTGATTCGTTTTCCGACCGGCACCAGCGACTTCGAGCATTACGCAGAATACTACAAGTGCATCAACTGACGTAGGAGAGCCCGAGTACAACACAGTGTTACGCTTACGGACATTGCTTCTGTCGTCGGTCCCGCTTTCGTGCCTGTACAATCCTTCAACTTATTTACGCACGTTGGGTGCCGTCACCTAACGTCGCGACACTGCAGTCACCACGGCGTCCCACTGTGAAGGCGACGACTTCCACGATATGGCAATGGATGCACTGAAAAACCTCACAAACAATATCCCCCCATGGCAGGTGCGATTGGATGAACTGAGTAGTCAAATCGAGCGGCGTCAGGCCGAACTCGCTGCCGTGTCGGCAGCTGAAGCGAAGAGTGCCGATGTTAAATCTTTACGGAACGTTGGGTCTACGGAGTCGCTGAAGCCGAAGGATGACGGTCCCTCGCACTTTAGTCCAGACGCTGACTTGACCGGATTTCCTGCTGTTCCATTGCCCGAAGAGACACAGGTACACACCCCTCTGGAAACAACGGCTCCACCTCATAACGCACAAGATCGTCAGCCTTACTCTACCGACGCGGATGCAACAAGCCCCACGAGATCACAGAAACAAGCGCGAGATTTGGCAGCGGCACACTCTCGTGCTGCTGCCCAAGCCAAGAAACGTCATCGGTCGGCATCCGTCGTCTCGGCCGAGGGGGCCGTCCCAACCTACCGAAGCAGAAACGCCATCATCGTCTATTATGACAGCTATGTCCAAAAATTCTTTGACGACTTGGTACGATTTGTATCATCTGGTCGAAATCTTATGCGAAAAGCAAAAATGGCTGCCAAAGTGGCTCAGATTAAGCGACTCGCCGAACTTGAACTACCCGACGATGATGCCAGCGGCGATGACAAGAATGGGCTCGATGCCCTGCCTTCACTGCGTTATATGAGCACCCGTCGATTTGGGCCAATGGGCGGACTTGGCAGATCTGCTTTTGGTGCTTCTGGTCAAAGTGATCAGACCCCCGACGTCTATGACAATCTCGACAAGGCTCTTGAATTCGTTCAAGCCACCTGCGAGCATGGCGCCCACCAATTTCTCCGGGATGCTGACTGTAACGACGAGCTCAAGAAAATCCAGCAGAGAATGGCAAAGGTTTTGGAAATGGCGGCCAAAGAGATGGAGCGAATCGAGCGTGAAGAGCCAGAGTTGGCTAAAGAAACGGGTGAGTTGGAAAAGGCCCGAACTATGCGGCCGATCAGCATGAGGCGGGACCTCTCGGCGAGCCAGAAGGAAGGCATTCTCCTAGCTAGGGACGAGCCAGCCAAACTAGAAGTTGCTAAGCCTGAACCGTCCAAGAACACAGTCTTCCAGGCTACTACGCCATGCCAGATTGATGCCGCCATTGAGGCGGACGAAGGCATTGAGATGGATCAAGAACTCCCCATACTACAATACCGATCTACGCGTCAAATGCGAGCACGCGCAGCATAAGAAGGGTGATTCTCTTCTCTGAGTCGACTCTACGACGGTGGCAGGACGTCGTCTTTCCCGCTACAAATGGGCATTCACCCGTATCATCATTCCTTACACACTATCTCGGCTGCATAACCTATCATCATACCATCATTTAAAGGCGTTTGCACAGAAACCGTGAACCTCGACTTAGGAGGATCGACCTATACCCAATCTGCGGTAGTTCATGATGAACGCAACCGTAATGGGCACTTGAGCTTTGAGTTGGATCAAGCTATGGATGCAAAACTTGCATATTGATCTTCCACCGCGATAGCTATTCCTACAGCTACGCTCAGGCTTGCTGTTCTGTTGACGTGGGGTTTCAAAAGAATTTTTACAAGAATACCGTGGGAGAGCAGGTATCACGACGCGCATGATGACGCCTCTTTACAGGCTCGAATTTACATGTGGTGTTTGCATTGGGTTATGGACAACAAATAGCGATGGGCATATGTTTAATCTCACGGAATGATAATTTCGTTCAATCATGAAAGCTTGCTTAATCTCACTCGTGACTTGTAACAAGGCAAGGATGTGAACAGAAAATCGCCTGAATCATGATTGATGTCGATGAACTTGCCAATCTCCCGGTTGGACTTGGAGAATCGGACGGGCATTGTGGAGCGTTGTTGAAGCTTCGATTCGAGGAGACATTTTCATTGCTTTGAGTTGTCGGCCACTTGGCGTACGTAGACATGTGCTAGCAACTAGGCTATTCAAGGTTTCACAATGGAACATGGCTCTAGGCTTTGCATATTGCCATATCGCAGGGCGTCTAGCACAAGGCATAGACCCCCTTTATCCGTATAGGCCCTTGCAATATCATGAGACAAGCTAGTCTCGACTTCTTTTTTTCTATAGCATATGGCTGTAACTATGAAAGTCCCTAGCGAGGGCGTATGGAAAACGGACAAGAAGATAAAGTTACGAACTTGCCAAACAGCATCGTATTTCTCCGTCGTTTCCTTGAACTGCGTGGTGTGGTGTTGTGTTGAACCCCACGTGTGGGGGGTTGCATGGGAGGCCATGTCGGTGGAGGTCCCACCAACCCTTCTGTTTCTTAAGGTGCATCAGCACTCCTGTCAAGGTACCTTCATAAATGACGTCCGCGTACTCGTCAACCGCAGCTCCAACCTCAACACAACCCGCGTGAAGCTCCATTTCCCAGTCGAACGGTCGCAAGGCCAGTGCACGCCAAATAACCACCCCTGCCTTATCCAAGATGACGGCGTTCTTCCGCTTGCGACAACGATAGCTGCTTGTACCGTACTTGGCAGCGCTACGCTGAACCGACGGCCGCCTGCTCCCACTCCCTCGCACCCTCGGCCGTGAATCATGGGTCAAGGCTTCTCCCTCGCCACGCCGTCCGCCGGCTCTGCCGGCATAGACGTCGCGCAGCTTCAAGATGTACAGTACGAGAAGAGTATCGGCAACGCGCGCTTCATGAAGAGCATCCGGGGCCGCCATGAGCACGGGGTCGTGCTTGTCAAGGTACTCGTGAAGCCGTACAGCGATGTGAAGCTGGAGGAGTACAAGAAGCAAATAATCGGTGCGTAGCACGAGAAAGGAATGGAATACAGGGGATTGTCTGCTGACAGGACGTGACATGACAGAGCAGCGCAAGGCTCTTGCGAGCGTCCCGAACGCTTTGCCGTTCCAGCGCGTTATCGAGACCGAAACGAACGGTTATCTTGTCCGGCAGTTCCTGTACAGCTCTCTGTACGATCGGCTGAGCACGCGCCCGTTCCTGGAAGACATCGAGAAAAAGTGGCTTGCTTTCCAGTTACTCTGCGCCCTGCGAGATTGCCATGCCCAGGACATCTACCACGGCGATATCAAGGCTCAAAATGTTCTTGTCACTTCGTGGAACTGGCTATACCTGACCGACTTCTCGTCCGCTTTCAAGCCCGTCATGCTGCCTGACGATAACCCTGGCGATTTCTCCTACTTCTTCGACACTTCTGGCCGCCGCACCTGCTACATTGCTCCTGAGCGGTTCTACGCAGCCGGCGAGCCACCCCCAGCAAAGCCGAAGATGACATGGGCCATGGACATTTTCAGTGCCGGCTGCGTTATTGCTCAAATGTTTCTTGAGTCGGAACTGTTCAGCCTCGCGCAGCTTTACAAGTATCGACGAGGCGAATACGACCCGGTCATCACGCACCTGAGTGTCATTTCCGACAAAGACGTTCGTGAAATGATCTCACATATGATCCAGCTTGACCCTGAAAAGAGATATTCGGCCGATCAGTATCTCAAGTTCTGGGAGGGTAAGGTGTTTCCCAGTTACTTTTATAGCTTCCTACATCCGTACATGTGGCTTGTTACCGACCCATCGTCGGGAAATATTCCCATGTCGGGGGCAGAAAGGAACTTGGGTGAAGCAGACGAACGAATTAGTCGAGTTTTTCACGATTTTGATAAGATTTCATACTTTCTGGGGTATCAGTCAGACAGACCAGTCACGCAAAATGTCAAGACGTCAAGGTTAGGCCTAGGGCTTTTCCCCGTCCATCTGAGCATCCCGAACCATGAGCATTCGGTATCCGCCGATCTTGAGCCTCCAGAAGATGATGGGACGCTTATTTTCCTTACACTCATTGTGTCTTCCATGAGAACAACCGCTAGAGCTTCTTCCAGAATCATGGCATGCGATATACTTTTGGCATTTTCAGAGCGCCTTACGGACGAGGCCAAATTAGACAGAGTCTTGCCATATCTAACGACTCTCCTCAGGAAGGAAGAAACGGACATGGTGATTATTTCCACCATCCGCACAATCACGCAACTGCTACAACTTGTGCACATGGTCACGCCAATCAACTCCCATGTGCTGGTAGAGTATGTGCTACCTCGTATGGAGATTGCTCTTAGCTCCAAAGGGAGAACCCCAAGCCCTCTGATTCGAGCTACATATGCGTCATGTCTGGGAAGTCTTGCTACAACTGCTCAACGGTTCCTTGAAATGGCCTCTAGCCTGAGAGCAGACGGATCGATGCCAATTACCGACCCAGAGGTGGAGCCAGGTGCTGATGCTGAGGCCAATTTCGAAAGCGTCTTTGATAATGCAGGGAGACAGCTTTTCGAGGTCATTGAAGCTCACGCCAAACAATTGGCAGAGGACCCTGATGCTCATGTTCGGCGAGCCTTTCTTGCATCGGTTCCTGAACTTTGCATGTTCTTCCAAGAACACTCGAACGACATTCTTTTGACTCATCTAAACACCTACCTCAACGACCGCGATTGGACTCTCAAGTGTGCATTCTTCGACACTATAGTCGGCATAGCCACTTTCATTGGCAGTACGAGCCTTGAGGAGTTTATGCTACCTCTCATGATCCAAGCTCTCACCGACACGGAGGAATATGTGGTGCAGGCAGCTTTGCACTCGCTTGCTCAACTTGCAGGGCTTGGTCTTCTTTCGAGATCAACTCTTTGGGACTTGGCAGATCTTATAGGCCGCTTCACTATGCACCCCAACATATGGATTCGAGAATCCGCGGCTGAGTTCCTGTCCCTGTCCACTACATTCCTCGAACCCGCCGATGTCAAATGCATCGTGATGCCACTGGTCAAACCTTACTTGAAAGTAGGCTCTCTGATGGATTTCTCTGAGCTGGCGCTCCTCGATTCGCTCAAGAAGCCTCTCCCTCGTGCTGTCTTTGATCAAGCGGTCAATTGGGCAATGAAGACGGATCGGGGTGCTTTCTGGAAAACCTTGCAACAATTGCGAAACATGAACCTGGGAACAGCTGGCATCTTGAGCTCGCAGTCATCTAAGGACTTGACTTCGCATTCTATGGGTCGCGTACCACGCAACGACGAGGATGAGCAATGGCTAGCGAGACTACGAAATTTTGGCATGAAAGCGGAGGATGAACTCAAGCTGATGGCCCTTAGAGATTTCATCTGGCGTCTCAGCAAGATGAAAACACGGGATACCGCCGGTGAACCTAGCATGTCGCTTGGCATGGTGTCGCTCAAAGCGCTCGGCGTCACGCCGCAAACAGTGTTCTTCAATGACTTGCCCCAGCGAGATTCCCAGGCGATTGTCGAACTGGACACCCAGGCTGAAAACTACACAATCGCTGATGCCTTATTGGATGCTTCCATGACAATTGACGACTCAGTCGGCAGGAGGAGGCTAGCGGCTATGAACAATCACAGAAATCGGGTACAGAGCGTTGGGCCCCGACCATCTCGAACGGGCGACGGATTGTTATCGCCCAAAAGCCCCGTCCGTGCAAGCTCGACGGATTCTAGAAGAGGGTCATCTGTCGGACGTGCTGGGGACGAGGATGTGTCTGTCCAAGATGGGCCATACTCATCACGGAGAGCGATCCGGCACCAATCAAGTGCACTCAGTTTACTGGACCGCAAGGATGGAAACAAATCAATCCCCGAGACCAGCACGAGCGACACCAATGCTTTCGGTGAAGTCGAGGGGCCATTCGTACAAACGCCACCAGTAACCTCCCCAACGGCTGGGGCGCCAACAAACGAGCGTAACACGCAGAGGCCATCCCGCCACACATACGCAGGAACCGACCCCAGTATTCAGAAAATGCTCGACAACATGTATGTTGACAACTTCCCCCGCGACGTCTTGGAGTTTGGGCCAATAGTGCAGCCCATATCACGGACCAAGAGCAAGGTCGTGCGCGCTCAAGGAGGCGATGAGCCCTGGAAACCAGAAGGCCATCTCGTTGCTACTTTCGGGGAACACAAGGGGCCAATCAACCGCGTGATTGCCTCCCCTGATCATGTCTTCTTCATAACTGGAGGCGATGATGGTGCAGTAAGAGTATGGGACTCCGCGCGGCTGGAGCGCAACATTACGCATCGCTCTAGGCAGACACATAAGCACGCGGAAGGCGCCCGGGTCCTTGCGTTGTGCTTCATCGAGAACACGCACTGCTTTGTAAGTTGTGCGAGCGACGGGACCGTCCACGTCGTCAAGGTTGATACGGTATCTGCAAGTGGCGTTGTTAGGTATGGCAAACTTCGTGTCTTGCGGGAATATCAACTGC
This sequence comes from Paramyrothecium roridum, assembly GCA_003012165.1. Taxonomy (NCBI): domain Eukaryota; kingdom Fungi; phylum Ascomycota; class Sordariomycetes; order Hypocreales; family Stachybotryaceae; genus Paramyrothecium; species Paramyrothecium roridum. The sequence continues at coordinate 24,698 of PXOD01000663.1, forward strand.
CTAAAGATGAACATGCTGTTTGGTGTGAACACTTCCGACAGGAGTCCAACTCTGTTCTCCTCCTCGCGACGACTCGATCACGAATCCTCGGAATCGACTTGAGGACAATGTCGCTTTTGTATGTGCTTGAAAACCCGGTACACCATGGCACACCGACCTGCTTCTGCGTTGATAGGAAGCGCAACTGGCTATGCGTTGGGACTTCTCATGGCGTGGTCGACCTGTGGGACTTGCGATTCATGATGAGATTAAAAGCCTGGGGGGTGCCTGGCGGGGGCCCCCTTTACCGTATTCGTATCCATCCAACAAAGGGCCGCGGGAAATGGGTCTGCATATCAGGAGGCACAGCCCAAGGTGAGGTCACGGTGTGGGACCTAGAGAAGACCATTTGTAGAGAGGTTTACCGTGCTGGTGGAAGCAAGGAAGGCACCAAGGTGTATGAAGCATGGGATGTCGATGACGACAAATCAGATCGGTTACTGTCGCGGTTCGGCACAGATGTTGAGAGAAGCGAAACTGCACACATAGATCGCGGCGTCCGCGCTATGATAGTCGGAACAGGCAGCGCCGAGGACTCGAGGGAAGTACGGCATGCATTCATTGTTACGGGCGGTTCGGACAAGAAGCTCAGATTCTGGGACATCTCTCGTATTGAGAACTCGGGCATCTACAGTGGCCTCCTCCCCGATGACCCTAGGCCAGTCTATTCTGTAACTCACCCCACGACATCTCTCACCCTCAATACGGAAAAAATCCCCAGGCATGCACCAACAGCACCAAACGCCGGCTCCGGAAGCAAAGGTAAGACCTCAAGCGGACGCCCGCCGAGGTCGACGGTCATCTCACTTCAACAGCAGCAGCTGCTGCAATCACACTTGGACTCGATTACTGATGTGGCACTGTTGGAGTACCCATATATGATGAGCGTTTCCGTGGATCGTTCTGGGATAGTCTTCGTGTTCCAGTAGCACTGGATCATGATGAAGGAAGCAAGTTGCGAGGAGGATGAAGATGAAGTGGATATGGAGGATGATCAAGCGTCTTATACTTATACCCATGGTCAATGATTAGAAGAATATTACAACAGTAACTCTCCATGGGGTCCCCGTGTGATAGTCATCTCTGAGCTCTTCTGCAGCCTTTTACCACATGGGATCCGTGCCGACGTGGTGCGAGAAGGCGCTGCATCCGGGACTATGTGGCGCTAGCGGGGATGTGGCTGGTGCGCGGCGTTGTCCGTCCCACCTCTCGCTGAGATCACTAAAATTTCCACTCGGCCTTGTAGGAAGAGTGTCAGCCTCGCGCACACGAGCGAACCACCATTCCAACAGACATTACATTTTACCAAGCGGCAAAACGAGACACATCAGTATACATTGTATCACGCACCCCCGCAGACATCGACGGGCAAGATTAGTTCGAGGTAACCAAATAAACACACAGTCCGTCCAAGATGCGGCTCACCGCCGAGCTCATCAAGGATTCCCTATCCTATCTCAACCCGCTCAAGGAGCGGGAGCTTGATCTCCGAGGTGCGTTTAGAAAAGAACAGATGCTACACTACACTTGATCGCAGAGCAGAGTTGATTCGATTCTTTGTTTTTGGGCGTGTACAGGGCACCGAATTACGGCGATTGAGAACTTGGGTGTTGCTGGAGTCAGTATACCGAATCCCCTCCCCCCCAACCGGCGCACGCATCAGCTGGCGCCCGCTAGGACCTTGTTTCTGACCAGCAGTCGCAGCCTCACGATGCCATCGACTTCACAGATAACGACATACAAGTCCTGGGGAACTTCCCCCTCTCGCCACGCATCACGACGCTGTTGCTAGCGCGCAATCGCATCGCGAGCATCCAAGCGTCCCTACCAAAGTCCACCCCGAACCTCGCGAACCTAGTCCTTGCGTCGAACAATGTGCAGGAGCTCGCCGACGTCGATGTTCTGGCACAGTTCCCCCGCTTGACGCATCTTGTGTTGACGGACAACCCCGTCGCGAAGAAGGAGGTCAGTTCCAACCCCCAATCGGTCAAGGCTCGAAGGAATGTCGGTATACTGACTTTTGCGTCTGTAGCACTATCGCTGTTGGATTGTGTGGCGGTGTCCGAGCGTGCGGTTCCTGGACTACCAAAAGGTCAAGGAAGCTGAAAGGGAGCGAGGAAAGGAGCTGTTCGGTACAGCAGAGGAGCCTACGACATTGGCATCGTCGGTAAGTTCCCCGTTGTCTACGCCAACACACAAGTCTTTGCCTTTTGGTTAGGAAAGGCTAACAGAAAGGGCTCACAGATCATGGGCAAGAAGACCAAGACCTTCGACGTCTCGGCGAATGGATCAGCAGGCTCATCTAAGCTGTCACGGATAAAGCTCACGGACAAGGAAAAGAAGCTGCTGCAGGAAAAGATCAAGAAGGCGACGAGCCTCCAGGAAATTATCGCGCTGGAGAAGGAGCTCAACGAGGGCCGCTTACCTGCGGGCATCCATGCGGACGCCATGGAGGAATAGGGCTGAATTTTACGGTACTGTTTCCCCGCCTCTGCCACTCTGGCTATTTTGTTACAAACAAGGCGATCTGGACGAAAGGATATTCCCAGAGGGGGTTAGACTCTTGTTTTCATTCATAAGTCATATGGATATGAGTACACCCTTGAAGTAGAACGACATATTTATGGGCCGCCCGGCTACGCTTCTGATATGAATTGTGAACTAAAAGCAGCTGAGAGAACCACCATTACACCTGCATGCCTTCCTTGAGAATCCGTAGTTAGCCCGTCATCTGGACATCTGCATCGCGATTCGAGCCGGCCGCCTGCCGCATCTCCAGCTCCAGCTGCTCGTTGGGGTCGTCGTCAATGCCGCTGTTGTTCGCTCGCGACGGTGTTGTCGCGGCGTCGCCTGTGGCAGCCGCGGAGCTGCCGTTGGCTTGGGCCTCTTTACGTGCCCTCTTGCTGTCGGAGAGCTTGTCCATGCGGAGGGTGGCCTGGGGGATGCCGGCTGTGGCCTTGATCTTCTTGAAGGGTACGGTCTTTGGGACCATGTCCTCGAGGAACTGTAGCCGCTCGTGGCGGGCGACAGCGTTGGCTGAAAGCAAGTCAGTTTCAGGCGGGACAGTAGATGACGGGCGGCCTGTCGAGAACGTACCAACGTCCTTGTACTGGATGTTGCGTCGCGGCTTGCGTTCTAATTTTGCTTCATTGTGTGAATACGTAGCGAGGTATTGAATGAATTCTTCCTATAAGGTCAAAGTTAACATTGTAGGGTTCTATGTGAACTGCGTCCGGTAGAGACTGACGGCGGCGAGAGTAATGATGAACGCAGCATTATTAGAGCACATGGCGATGTCGGGATCTTGAGCAATGATCTTCTTGACTCGAGAGACTGGGAAAGAATATGAGTGAGATTGTTCCACGATGAGGGATGCAGCTTTTCTGGAAGTGCCTACGAGGTATGTGAGTCTGGCCTTTGGGCTCATCACTTTTCCGGATGGCGGTTGTGTTGTATGGCATGTTGAGCGACAGGCTGGGAGTGATGCAAGTTATGCTAGAAGTGAGACGGGAGGAAAGTCCTGAAACGCAGTATTGATGGGATCTAGGTGCAACCTGATGTAAGATGGAGCTTGGAAACTCTGCATGAGTCTGGTTAGTCAGTCGTCTTTTCACGGCTCAGAGGCTCTCACATGGTATACAAAAAGGGGACTTGCTGGTAAACTAGGAAGATGAGAAAGACCTTTGAGAGTGCAATCCGGCTTTAAACCAAATTCTGAGGTTTACGTCTCGCTAAACGTTTCAGATGAAGTGAATTATTGGCGTTTGCTCATGTTTTTGTGGAAAGCATTGACGTGGATATGAATGGACATGGTGGTTGAGAATAGATCTTGACGCGCCTTGTCGAGAAGCGCAACCACTAAACGCGCCTCCACTGTGGCTCGCGCAGCCACACCGCAAACAAGGATACGGGGGCCCCCTACGAGCTCCCGATAAGGGACCCTGTATCTCGGCAGCCTCGATCTGGGAGCTCTCTGCCACCAACAACGTAATCAAGTCAACGCCAGCCCAGAATTACTTTCCTTGCCAGCGATTGTCCCTGGCTAAGGTACACTCGACGCTACGACACGAGCACCTGCGACCATGATCTGCCGGCCAGATTCATGATGTCGCGAACCACATCCTACACCCGGAGCCCTCAGCTGGGCCGAAGCTCATCCATCAACTCCCGGGTCTCCTTCGCCGTATCCAACGCCGAGCAAGGCGAGGCTCCGGCTCGGCCTGCAGCCGCCGAGGTCCAGATTGAAGAAGAGATCGCCGAGATTAAGAGATACGAGGTACGTTTCAGGCCCTGCTGGATGCGCCAGCTGTTCCTTGACTGACTCGTCCACAAACAGGACTTCACCACAATAGGTTCGCACATGCGCAACGACCCGGTCGCATGAGCTAAATGACTGACACGGGGCAATCAGATTGGGTCCAAGATGCCGCGCGAGAGCAGGCGAGACGAAAGGCGCGGCGGCATCGAGCGGCTGGGCTGTACGACCTCGGACGAACGAACTGGAGATACCGACTGTGGGCGTCCTACGACGCTGCCCAAGGCTGGATCGTCGTCACCATCATTGGCGCGGCGATCGGACTGAATGCGGCGCTTCTCAACATTGTGACCGAATGGCTCTCGGACATCAAGATGGGCTATTGCACGACAGGCTTCTACCTAAACGAGAAGTTCTGCTGCTGGGGAGAAGACAACGGTACGCTCGCCTATTTGCGCACGCTGGAACCGCTTTGCGAGCTATGATGCTGACCCTGTCTGTAGGTTGCGACATGTGGCACCGCTGGTCGGGCTTTGAGCCCCTCAACTACTTCATTTACATCATATTTGCGGTAGGTGCTGCGCAAGCGGCCTCCCCCTCCGCTCCGCCACGTCCCTTGCTAACCTGTACAGACGTTGTTCGCATTTGTGTCAGCTACGCTCGTAAAGTCGTTTGCTCCTTACGCTGCCGGCTCGGGTATTTCGGAAATCAAGTGCATCGTGGCTGGATTCGTGATGAAGGGGTTCCTCGGCTTCCGAACCCTCGTAATCAAGTCTGTGTGCCTTCCCCTCGCTATTGCATCCGGGCTCTCGGTCGGCAAGGAGGGTCCTAGTGTTCACTACGCAGTTTGTACCGGAAACGTCATCTCGAGGCTTTTTAACAAGTATAAGCATAATGCTTCGAAAACCCGGGAGATTCTCAGCGCTTGCGCTGCCGCCGGTGTTGGTGTGGCTTTTGGCAGCCCCATTGGCGGTGTACTCTTCTCTCTCGAAGAGATCTCAAGCCACTTCCCTCTCAAGACCATGTGGCGAAGCTATTTCTGTGCCTTGGTCGGTACGGCTGTCCTGGCTGCCATGAACCCTTTCAGGACCGGCCAGCTTGTCATGTTTCAAGTCAGATATGATCGCGACTGGCACTTCTTCGAAGTTGTCTTTTACATCATCATCGGAATATTTGGTGGCTTGTATGGCGCGCTCGTTATCAAATGGAATCTGCGAGTACAAGCATTCCGCAAGAAATATTTAGGCCAATACGCCATTCTCGAGGCCACTCTCCTCGCAGCGGGAACTGCCATCATCGCGTATCCCAATGCTTTCCTCCGGATTGACATGTCGGAGAGCATGGAAATTCTTTTTCTCGAGTGCGAGGGCGCTGAGGATTACCATGGCTTGTGTGAGGCAGACAAGCGGTTCTGGAACATAGTGTCGCTCCTTACTGCGACAGTGTTGAGAGTATTTCTCGTCATCATATCCTACGGATGCAAAGTCCCTGCTGGTATCTTCGTACCGTCAATGGCCATTGGAGCGTCTTTTGGTCGAACAGTCGGCATTATTGTGCAGGCCATTCATGAGGCCAACCCAACGAGCGTCTTCTTTTCTGCATGCAAACCAGACGAGCCTTGCATTACCCCAGGCACATATGCCTTCCTCGGCGCGGCTGCTGCGCTCAGTGGCATCATGCACATGTATGTATCGATTGTTGTCATCATGTTCGAGCTTACGGGTGCACTTACCTATATTCTCCCAACGATGATTGTGGTTGGCGTCACGAAAGCGGTCAGCGAGCTGTTTGGAAAAGGAGGCATAGCCGACCGGATGATCTGGTTCAATGGCTTCCCATTCTTGGATGGGAAAGAAGAGCACAACTTCGGAGTACCCGTCTCCCACGTTATGCGCACATCGGTTGTATCTCTGCCTGTCAGCGGTATGACGCTGCATGAAGTCGAACAGCTTATGGCGGATGATAAATATCAGGGATTCCCCATCGTTGAGGACAACAATTCAAAGATCCTCGTGGGCTACATTGGACAGACCGAGCTGCGATATGCTATCGAGCGTATTCGGAGAGAGCGTCATGTTAGCCCAGACTCAAAATGTGTGTTTACGCCGCAGCCTGCTCTGAACTCGGCCATGCCTTTGACCCCTACCGTCACTGTGCATACCGACTCCACGGCTACCTCCACTCTCGACTTCAGTCGTTACATAGATGCTACGCCCGTCACGGCCCACCCTCGCCTACCCCTCGAGACCGTCATGGAGCTGTTCCGGAAGATTGGTCCCCGAGTGATTCTGATAGAGTATCACGGTAAACTGACTGGCCTCGTGACCGTCAAGGATTGCTTAAAGTATCAGTTCAAGGTCGAAGCAGCCGAGAATCCTAAAGATGACCAAAGAATGTTGGAAGGACAGGAACAGCTATGGAATGTTCTAAGGAGGGCGGGTAATTGGATATCGGGCCATGTGTCGACCGTCTCAGGTGGCAGAATCAGGCTCAGCGGGCAATTTGATGGCGAGCGAAGCCAGGGACGTGGTGGAGCTATCTTGGACGGCGACGAAGACGAAGTAGACGAGGGCGTGGAACTGGAAAGTCGAAGATAGATACGCCGTGGAGCTGGTTGGCGCAGGATTTACGAAAACCATCGAATGACGGGGCCATGGATTTACAATGTACAGTAGATGTTTATAGGCTCTGCGAAGCCGCCTTGTTTGGTTTTAAGCGACGACTATTTTTTATGACACTAGACAAATTGTTCTATGACGAATGACAGCGGTATGATTTCTTGTCTATTCATAACGGTCTACCTACTCCTATCGTCAACCAAGACACCAAGGTCAGCGACGTCCTCGTCAGCATTGCTCTTGGCCGTAGCCTCGTCACCATTAGCTAACCCTTCTTCGGCATTGGTTGGGATTGGTCTATATCCTGCCTCAGCGGCCGCCTCGTCGACGCTCTCATCCTTGCGGCCGACGATGACGTTGCCGACAACGAGCAGCGTGGCACCAACCCACCACATGGCAGGCAGATCCTCGCCAAAGATGAAGAGCCCCATAAGGGCAGTGAGGATGAAGTTGGTTGAGGTGTTCATGATGGAGACTTGCGTGGTGGAAGTGCCTCGGGCGAGGGCAGTAGTGAAGAGAGACCACATCTGCAAGGTGGGAGGAAATAGGTATTAATATCTTCCATTACAGGTAAAAGCACATGACGCAGGAAGTTTGAACATACCACGCCGTTGAATGTCAGGTTGAGAGCAAAGAAGGCCTGAAAAGAGAAATGGTGAGTTCTTCGTCTCAGTGTATGTCATGCATGTGAAGTAGGCTTACACCTCGGACAACAAGCTCTACTATCCTCTCATGAGCCTTGAGGCCCAAAAGATCAGCAATGCTATTCGACAGGCTAGTCGTGAGCTCAGTCGTAGTCCTGCGCAAACATCAGCATTCTGCTCAGACCACACAGTGGCCGCGGGTTCGCCCGGCTCACAGCTTCGCGAAGACGCCGTTGAAGGCCGCGCAAGCGCCGCTCGCAATGGCAAAGAAGATCCACTGGGCGCGGACGCTCGGGGGGCCGGAGCCGGAGCGTCCGACGAGAGGGAGGTTGTCCATGTCTGCCGCTACGGGGTGAGATGCAGGTGCCGACTTGTCGCTGGAGCCGGCTCCGGCTTTGGGGGTCTTTCTTTGACGGACCATGGCTGCCGCTGCTGTTTCGCCGGAAGCTGCGGGCTGACTCAGGGGGGGGGGGGGGGGGGGCGGTTTGACGGGGGCGATGCGTCCTCCTTGGAATGTTGCGGATGTGACGGTGGGTGCGGAGCACGGATCGCTGAAACTAGTGGAGTAGCGCCTTGGAACGTCCCCGACCACCACCTCTGCCCTCAAGAACGCAAGACAATGAATGAACAATGACGTTTCACAACGTACTCCGACATCTGCTGCAGATTTTTTTTATTTTTATTTTTAAATTTTGGGAAAATTCAAAGTTCAATGACACAAGCTAGTTCAATTTTGTTCCAGATT
>PXOD01000664.1:0-102347 GCA_003012165.1 Paramyrothecium roridum
AGAATTGTTCTTCCTCCCATTGGCTTACGCCGGGATAGCTTAGTGTTGGTGCCTTGGCATCGCTAGTCAAACCCATGGTTTAGGCCCTTCCCAGAAATCATTCCCGCAGATCTCCGGGGGACGCTGCGGTCAGCTGACGCATTACATGTCGAAGTCAGTGGACGGCGATGCACGACACTGATATCGCCGCAGCGGGCACACAAGGATGGAGAGGTATTTGCTAGAGCCGCACATTGATATGGGTCAATGCTTGGCCAATATGGCTCAAATGGCAGAAAGGCATCTAAGCTGGCTACAGTCACGCCAGGGGAGGACCAAGGGCACTGCAATTCATGATCCCCCACGATTCATCATGAACAGTGAAATGACATTATGGCGGAAGGTATGTTTACTGAACTTGTCCAGTCATACAGCCGACGTTGCAATGAGAATTATGGACTCAATATGTGCTCATTATCGTGAGAAAATAGTCTATCGCACATGAGGAAGGATTAGAAGCAGGCGATTTGCTTTCATCCTCCAGGGGCCACTCTGTATCTCGGTACGCTGGCTCATACAAGCTGTGTGTGGAATTTTAGTGCTACCATGGAATACGTCTTCATCAAATCTAGCATGTATCGTAAGGTCTTGTAGTGGGCGCTCAGCTCTCCTTCTTTTTTGACTCAAGTTTGACTGCCCATGAAACAGGCCAAGCAAGTTTGCTCGTGGGGTCTTGGTGGACCTGGCCCGTGGTGATGAGGTCAATCACGACAACAGCGGTATACCCACCAATCGCTGTGAGGACATGCCACCTAGCTCTAGTCAGTCTTTTGTTTGGAGGTGAGATTGGCTGGAACCGGGTAGGCATACCATCCGTGTAACTCTAAGAGGAATGCTATGGGGACGCCGACGTCGTGCCTTAAGCTTGTGAGGTGTCGGCAGGCCCAGTCGTCAATGAGCCAGAGAATGTAGCCGAGTGCAAAACAGTCTAAGAGAACACAGTTAAATCCTTCAAATTGACGATTGAGCGCTTGAACTATAGTGACTTACAGCAGCCAAAGCGAGATATGCTTCGAAACTTTCTCCGAATGTGCGGGTCCGTAACATGTTGGGAGACGAGGCCATGAACGCGTGTCACGATGATATAAACTGCCAAGCCAAATGCCGTCGCATGGAGGAGGAATTCATCCAGCACCATGTGGACAACCATGACAATGGCGAAGAGAGCGGACAGAATCAGCTGAGCGTTCTTTGTGTACTGTGGGCTTGCTTTGAAGGTGAGGACGCGGTAGATGAGTGGCGTAGTCAAAAGGTGCATCGACAACTCATCCGCTAAGACGGGCATCAGCCTAAAAGGGGATAATAAAGATTCAAGAATGGAGGCGTACACATTTGCGTATGGTATTTCAGCGTCATATGGTACGCGGCTGAACATATGCCGACGCCCATCAGTCCGCAGTACGACACCAAGCGGGAGCCGGTTCGAGACTGCGGACCGCCGGATAGACCATACGCTCCGTACGCGACTGAATGCCGTGTTAGACCTGTGAAGCTGAGAGCCGGGACCACGCGGTGCCGCCGACATACCAAAAACCAAGCTGCTTATTGTGTTGATAAACTCGGCGACGTATCGTGTCAAGACATAATCCTGATCAAATACATAGTGAGTAAGCACTTCCCGCTTGACGACGGGGCCATGTAGAGATGCGATACCTCTTCGCAGAAGCTGAGAGAAGATTATGTGGTTAGCAGGTGTCTAGATAGAAGAACAATAGATAAATTACGCACTTTAGATATGAGGTCTGAGGGCCCCAGAAAGGGGTTGCGCTTTGAGTCATGGCGTTGCCGAGGGTCCCGTGCAGAGAGCGTGAGGCGTGCGTTAACGAAGGATGTGTGGGTGAGAGTTTGGCCAATCCTCCAGCACCCACTTTTAAAAAACCGGGCGGTGTGCCTCAGCAGAAAAGCATCGCCGATGACGATGTATGTCTGTCTGCCCGAGGTTTATACCGCGACAACCCTCTTATGAGCAACTACAGCCCTGCACCCAGGCAATCGCAGTCGTGCCAACAGGGCTCTGAAACATTGGAAATCATTCCTGTGTGGTGGGGACACCACTGCTGGGTAAGCTGCACTGGTATGAGCCGTCATTCCTGGAACCACGGACTCGTCCAGTTCTGGCGAAAGAGATTTTTATCCAAAATAGTACTGATTCATATGCTGCATCTCCTCCTATTGAGAGAGAGAGAGAAAAGGAAGAAAAAAAGAAAAAATTCTTGCGGAGCCGCTATTTGCGATGTACTCTTCAATCAGCAATGGAATTTCAAGTTAAGAACACTTCGTCCGTAACACATACTGGGCTCTCATATTTCGGAAGCCTCCGGATAATTCGGATTTTGTCCAGCAATATTCGTTCGGTAGAAGTAGATATTATCATGACTGGAAACTTGCGGCCCTCGATGTTTTTGCGATGATAGTTGCAAAGCTGGTGGGCACTCGAGAACAGAACAACAAGAATGTGCTTCTACCAAAATGGAAGTTGCATACATGACAACTCCACTTGGACAAATCTATACCAAAAGGTACGTAATATAGCTAGATTTCTGTGAAAAGAGCACATGGAAGTTCTTAATTCCTACTTCTAGCGTACCTCGACATGGCTGACATGAGAATGACACAGGAGTAATAGCAGCATCAGAGCAATTTACCAAACCAAAAACTAGTAACGTTATTATGTGTACTGAGTACTTGAGCATTTGTTCAAACCAAACGGATAGGCTTATGCAGCTCGTCTCCTTGACAAAAAATGAAATGTGAATAGGCAGGCAGCCTTTAATGACTCTCATTGTATTAGCGGCAGCCAAAACGTATCCATGGCAATTCGCGATCTGTTAACAGCCGTAAACGTCGTGAGCGAACACCATTAAAGTAATCCCAGATACCAGTTCACTGCGTCTTGATCCTTTTGAACATGATACTTTTCGTGGGGTCAGGTACACTGCTGATGCCCACGCTGACATTGCTGTAACGTTCACTCTGCCCCCCAGGCATCTGAATGTCGTACTTCAGCAAAATGTGAGCCAGGACGTGCTTGATCTCGTTTGCGGCGAAGAAGCGACCGGGGCAGGCATGGCGGCCGTATCCGAATCCCATGAAGTCTTTGGTCACGGAGGCAAACTGATACTGCTCAGTAGTGCCGTACTTCAACGGATCTGGGGTAACGCCATTACGGATGTTGTAAAATCGATATGGGTCGAATACCTAACCCAATCAGCATGAACCCAACCAAGCGTTAGCCATAGAGCTTACCTCTGGATTCGGGTAGAAATTGGGGTCCGAAACAATGCCGGCTAGGGACGCCTGAATCATTGCGCCTGCGGGAATTGGCGTCCCATCTTGCAGCTTGATAGGCTTTTCCAAAAGACGACTGAAACGAGCTGCCGAAAAATATTAGCGCCTGAAGGCGATCCGGAATTTTGGTTCCAAACTTCTTACCTGGGCCAATAGGGTTCAACCTTTGTGATTCCTTCATCACACTGTCCATCAACCTCAATTGAAACAGGGCAGTCGTGGACATTTCACCATTGTGGTCCCTCAGCGCCTGTTTGACTTCGTCTCTAAGCTCCTCAACCAGCTTTGGTCGGAGTACAAGGTCATGAAGGCTATGCAGCATGTGTCAGCCTGTGTTGTTCCCCACCAACAGCAATAGCAATGACTTACATGTATGATACCGTGAGTGTGGTCGTCTGAACAGCAGCGAAACTGAGGTCGAGTTGAGTCTCGCATATGTCCTCGTCTGTGTAGTTTTTTTCATCTGCTAGCTTGATCATCCACTGCAGACAATCATTGGAAACCTCTCCTCCAGCGGCTATGACCTTGCGTCTCTCATGGATGATTGGGATAAGGAAGTCCTGGGCTGCCTTTCGGGCCTTGGCAAGACTTCCAAGTTCACCAATAAAGAAGGAACCAACCCATCTCATCCAGGGGTGCCACTCCTTAACACGGGAAATGCTCATGAATAAGCTGGTGGCATAATCGATAGCGATCTGGATAAGCTTCTCGTTGCGGCAGTGTTCCGGACCAAAGAAGACACTGCCTGATGTAATGGCCACAACACGAAGCAGTGTAGAGTAAACAGCCACGGATGTCCAATCATCGCACTCTCCAAACTCGGTAGGAAGCACCTCAGTAATCTCGTTGCTAAGTCGCTCATTGATCTGATCTAAGGGCAGTGGTTAGCAGTCCAACATTCTGTTCGTCTTATTATTTCAAAGCACATACTGAGCCCATGGGTCAGGCCTCCACGGACGACCTGGTTGAGGAAATCTAATAATTTCTGGTTCCCAACACCAGTGTAACGTCCGTGGTGATCCTTCATGATTAAATGATTAGCACTCTATCCTTGAAAGCTTGTTGTAAACAGCTTTGCTACTCACTTCGTAGAGAGCTTTGGTCGCGTTGAGGACGTTGTCTGGCATACGTCGAAGGTAGTCAAGGCTCTTGTGTGGAACAACAACCTTCTCGCCTAAGAGTCGTGTTTAGTAGGACATTCACACACACCAACCCGACACGCTGGTGCCTACCGTTCTCAGTCATCAGCCGAAATGGCTTATCTCCGAATAGTTCATAGCCCTTCTTATATGCTGCGGTCGGGTTTGCTAAGAAGGCTTGTCTTCTCTGGGCAGGGCTACCGAGATCACCATCAAGCACAGGAATGTGTTTGATAGGGTTGGGTAACTTGGAGGACACGAAGGCAACCAAAAGCGAATAGGCCTTCGTGAAAGGCTTAGTACGTATGGGTAAAGATGACGCAGTTTGCTTGACAGGGCTGCCGAGAAACTTGGACGTCACAAGCACGCCAACGAAAACGACCGAGATCCAAACCACAAGCGGGCCTCGTTCTGCAAAGGCATTCAGTACCTGCATGATGGCACCAGTGAATTTCAACTGAATATTAATTAATGGACACAACTGCTGTAGAGATCAGTACGCAGGATGCGAAGTCGTGCAGAGCTTGCTTGCTGCTTGAGGATTTCTTTCGGTTTTATATGTACAGGCAACAAGATGATCGTCAGAGCATTTTGCCTATTTCCTCTCGCCCTACATACAACCCTTTTCCTGAAATCCTGAAATGAGTAGGCTATCGGCCGCGCCAAGGCCCGTTCACATGCTTTTCGCGCCCTCAACAGCCGGGGCTTAATTGTGAGTTTCCGTACAGTGAGAGTGGTTTGCATGTGGGCCATATATGGGATGGCCTAAATGCCACTCGTCATGAAGTCAAATACCGCAAGTGCCAGCAAAAATTCTCTTATGTAGATCCTTCTCCACAATGATATTGAGGGTTGAGTTTCCTAAAACAGCTCCTCTGACGCAGGTAAGCAGAACAGGTCAACACTCCCCACCCACGGGATCAACCTCTCTCTTGAGGAGAATGCCAACCAAATTAGAGACGATCAAGCCTTGATGGAGTCCCCGATTCCGGCAACTAGATAAACATTTCACTCGAGCCCATCAATATAAGTATTCCATGACGTCCTGGTCATACCTTATGCTCATATGTGCCGACGTCCATCTTATCCAAATAAAGTTAACTGGGGAAGCATAGCCGGTTCCTTCCCGAAGACCCCTATCTAAGCCGTTCGTAGACAACCGAATTAAGCAGCCCTGGCTAGCGCAGAATGTGCCTCGTTGTGGAAGCGAAAGAGGGAAAGACGAAACGTGCATGTGCTTGTGGACATGGGCGATGGGGATTCAGGCCACTCTAGCGGCAGTCTGACAACGTGGAGACCCCTCAGATACTGCAGTGCCGCAGCAGGGCCGCACATTGAAGCAACACGACATTTGCATGGCCAATTAGACAGACCCTCGTCAAGAGGGGAGGCAGATACCATGACAGAGGAGGTGGGGAATTTGATGATATGACGTTTCTCATTGCCGCCCTCTCGCGACTAATTACCAGATTCGTCATGGAATTCGGTTCAGATATGCCGGGGGGTTTGCTATAGCTGATGTCGGGTCATATTTCAATCGGTGGTTCTGGCCCCACCCGGTAAAGAACCGATGTCGATCACGGCCCTGGTCCCCCGGTCGCTTGTGTGCCACACTAGATAGCCGACCGGCTTTGTTTAGCACTGCCGAAGGATGCCGCAGTGGCATGCGCAACATGCACAACACGATTCTCAACTTTGATTAAATACTTCACTCTTCCCGGCTCTTCTGCCCGTTAAAAGAAGCGTTTGCATCTCTACTTTCGTGAACTTACTCTAACCTGTACCCGGCGTTTGAAGTTCGATTCCCATAGCAGCATATTTCGTTCCCCAGATCTACCAAAATGGACCCAGCACCCGTCCCGAAAAGTGTCCTCGGACGCCATCGTCTGCTGGCTCCCAAGGCAGCAATCAAAGTCAGCCCACTTTGTCTCGGAACAATGAACTTTGGTGAAAGCGGGTAAGAGATCCGCAATCCTCTGGAAGTGTGACCAGCCCACATGAGCACATCTAACCGGTCTCTTCCTCAAAGAAAAGCTATGTTGGGCGAATGCAACCAGGCCACTGCAGAGAGCATATTGGATTGCTTCTATGAGCATGTGAGTCCTACTGAAGCTGCTAAGTACTCTAGGCTTGAACAATTTATACTGACAGGCGAACCAGGGAGGTCAGCAATGGAAAGCACGAAGCCAATCATGCAATGGACTTAGTTAATCCGTTTGCAGGCAACTTTCTTGATACTGCCAACAATTACCAGTACCAGGAGTCCGAGACTTGGATTGGCGAATGGATGAAGAAACGCGATAACCGGGATGAGCTTGGTGAGTATAACAAGGCCTCTTAAATTTGCATATTTGTTCTGATACTTTGCAGTTATTGCCACCAAGTATACCGCCAATTATAAAAGGGGACCTGCTGAGCCAAAGCTGCTCTCCAATTTCGGTGGCAATGGTAGCAAAAGCCTGCATCTCTCTATCGAAGCCAGCTTGAGGAAGTTGCAAACCAGTTATATTGATCTTGTATGCATCTCTTCTCTATTCCCGTGTGCATCTCCTTAAATATTGGTCTTCAGCTCTATGTCCATTGGTGGGACTACACGACCCCGGTCGAAGAACTCATGCAGTCATTAAACCATCTTGTCGTATCCGGAAAAGTCCTTTACCTCGGTATCAGTGACTGTCCAGCATGGGTTGTTAGGTTTGTCATTGCCTCAACGTGGCCCAGACGCAATTCAGCTAAATCTTCACAGCAAAGCAAACGAATATGCTCGAAATCACGGCCTCCGACAGTTTTCCGTCTACCAGGGTCGATGGTCTGCTGCTTACCGCGACCTAGAACGGGACATCATCCCCATGTGCAAAGCCGAAGGGATGGGCATTGCTCCTTGGGGTCCGCTCGGTGGGGGTAACTTCAAGACAGAAGAGCAGCGCAAAGGCGAAGCCACTCGAAAGTGGGCAGTCGTCACGGAAGATGAGATCAAAGTCAGTAAAGCGCTAGAGTCGATTGCAACTCGTAAGAGCACTGCTATCACTAGCGTAGCTCTTGCGTATATTTTGCACAAAGCGCCTTATGTCTTTCCTATCGTTGGAGGCCGCAAAGTTGAGCATTTAAAGAGCAACATCGAAGCTCTGTCGCTCGAACTGACTTCAGAGGATATCAATGAGATTGAAGGGGCTATCTCATTCGATTTGGGCTTCCCTCACAACCTCCTTTGGCCCCAGGCTGTTGCCTCGCCACCACAAAAAGTCTGGCTCTCTAACTCATCTGGTGTTTTCGACTACGTTGAGGAGCCTAAGGTGAGTCACCACATAAGACTAAACTTATAACGTTCTAATTAAAATCTAGCCAATTGCACCTGCCCAAAGCGTCAGCCCGTAGGAGGGCATAAGTCACCCAGGTAATTCAGTTGGTTGCAAACAACTTGTTGCTTGGTTACTTTTTAGTCTTTTGCAGAGGCGACTTTGGGATGTACTGGAAAGGCAAGTTAGTCTGCTGGAAAGGCGACGAATATTCTCTGCCTTCTCGTTATTTTCGTGTTGAAGTCCGACGGTCTCGATGCAATTGGGCAGGAGTAGATGTAAACAGTAGATGTGACCTTTAACGAGAACATCGATAGCAGTATTGATTGCAAATTTAGAAGAGTCTTACGGACCAAGGCTAGTCAAGTTAAGGCTAAGCGAATAGATGCAGTGGAGATATGTGCTTGTCTAACCGACCTTACTTTTTAACTTTTTTCGTACTCTTCTATGGCTAGATATAATTTGGCATACTTCATGAGTTAGGATATATTAGCCTCCTGATTGGTAACTGTGTTGTTGCAGATATGGCCATCTAATGGGCTTACAACTACAAAAGGTCACCTCATTCCAGGATGATGAGGAACGTTTCTTACAGATGAGATTGTCACGGTAATTCGTCGTCATACATAATACAGTGTTTAATTTCAGTCACATTCTTGTCACTTCGTGAACCCGCATGAATCTGACACAATACCTTAATGAATCCTGTCGACTCCTGATTCTATGAGCCCTGCCATGTCCTTACACTTGGCCACTAGTCGTTTGGATCTTAGCGACTGTATCCGTAATCTGTCTGCTCATGCTTGGCTGCCACTACTGGGGATTTGGATAGCGACAGCACAGCTCGCTAGAAAAGCTACAAAGACGGTAGAAACGAAAAACATCTTGATCGATCTTGTTCAAATCTTGACTCAGCAATCGTCATGATACTGGGAAGCCCAAGATTCTCTGTCTGCGATCATGCCGCCGGCCGTACCTATACAGTTGAGTACTGTATGAGCGTGAAGCGGTGTGTCAAGCAACCGCGCCGAACCCATTTCTTTTTTTATTCCTTGTAGTACTACACTCGTCCTCTGATTTGAAGCGGGGGGCAGGATCGAGTGGGTAAAGCTGCGTGCGCCAAGTATACCGGGGGCAATACGCCTGTTGTGCCTAGGTTTGTTGCAAGACACTATTTGTATGTTCGTGCTCTGTCGCATTATGATACCAATTCGGGTTATGGGTGGATATTGCAGCAGGACCTTGGGCGAAGGAGCGTGGCACTGGGTGGCCCTGTTAAGTGGAGTGTTCCATAAAAGAATTGTCGAAGGATTGCTAGTAAATGGGCAGTGACCTAGATTCCTAGTTACTACAACCTGGGGGGCTGTACTGATTGGTGTATGAACGAGCCATCGGTCTTAGAGTCATTTCGTTTACTCCATTCTACGTTGCCAAGCCTACGAGCAACAACAGTGCGGTCCGTTAATAAATGAAATCATTGGAAACACTACAACTAGATCAATCTAGAACGTGGCTTTGAGGGCCTGATGCTTGTCGTGGTGAGGAACTTTTGTATCGTGCCTTTGCAAAGCATGTCACTACTTGATTCGGGTCGTTTGAGGCCTGGGGGTTTAGGCCAATAGCCCCCAGTTCGGGTGTTGTAGGCACGAGACTGAGCGTGCTCCTCACCGCATTCTCGTTGTCATTCTAGGATTCAATTGATGCCTTGCTCCTGATACTGGAATGCTCTTTCTTCTTCCGGACGCGCGCCATATTTAAGAGTTTTATAGAAAGCCATTTATGAACGAAGCCTCTCATCGCAATTCTCAGCCAAGCCATGAGGACTCCCTTAAATTAGATGATCATAGGATTCGGCTCTAAACCAGGTCTGGCCATTTTTCTTTTCTGTATTGATACTGTGCCCGGAGGACGTGATGCTGTGGACGTATCTTCCCTGGGCTGGCTGTAGGCTGAGCCATTATTCTACAGAGGGCATGCGTTGATCTGGACGTGAAGCACGATATTGGTATGGCGCAAAAAGTGCTTGGTAGTCAGCAATGTTGATAAAAAGGTGGGCTACCGTTGACTTTCGGAATGCCTTATTTAATATACTTGGGCACTACGCGCTTGCAACTTCTCCCTACATTGTACTAGATCTGGGTGGTGATAACGCGTATCTAGGCATATAGTTGACTATATGATTTTAGCCTCCTCGCAAACAGACATCCTAGGCGTTTCAAGTTAATTACGACACTATACGACATGGTCGCTGTTGACATCATGAACTTGGATGGCGATGCCCCAATAGCAGATATGTCCTACCTCTCATTCGCGCCTCTGGATGATAATCCCGCTCAGTATACCACCTAGGACACCGATGTCTGCTGAGAATAGCCCATCAAGTGATATGAGTCATCAAGTACACAATCGCTCTGTCCCTGAATCTTGCAACAGAACATGAAGCCTTGATCAAGCTGGGAGGTTTTGTGACCCCCACGGATAGGATTCCTTCATTGCCGACCCATAGGAGCCATAGTTGTGGTAGTCCCTTGTTAATGGCACCCCCTTCAGTATATGTTCCACATAAGGGAGAACATTGGTGCTAGGTTGGTCATTAGCCAAATGCCAGTGTGCACTTGAGTGCAATAGAGGAACATACTAGCCGGACATGTCACAATGTCCACCGTTCCTTACAGCGAGAGCGATTTGATTGTCTGCGCCGAGCCACTTGTAAACTTCTCTAGCGGCGGGAAAGACAACAACGCTGGTGCCCTTGGAGTTTACAAATGCATCACCTGTCCCTTGATCCATAATCACGGCACGAGGGGCTATGGCAGCGACAATGGTGTGGGCATCGTAGGGTAAGTTCGTGTGATGGCCAATAAACTCAGCAAGACGTTGCGAGCTCCACCAAGGGGCTCCCTGCTTTGAGTTATCGAGATTCTCGCCTTGGCCGCTGAGAGTGTAGTAACGGTAAGGGCCTGCACCTTGCACGCCTGAGGACATGGGCATGCTAAGTGTGATGCGCTCAGAAAATAGTCCTGCTGCAAGCGCGCCTTTTCCAAGGCGCGAGCAACCAGTAGCTCCAACTTTGGATGTGTTGATTTCAGGAACGACGAGGTCGAGGGCATCTATAACGCGATGGAAACCCCAGGCCCAAGCAGTAAGAACCCCTGTGATAAATACATGTCAGAGAGTTGGTTTTACCTTGTGACTTGGGAAGCTTGCAAGGGCTGAACCGATGTCGGGTGAAAGATGACATACCAATGTCTCTACCATTGTATAGCGACCAGAAGGCACCCGTCTTGGAGTTCCCGTCTGGGGCCACTTCGTTGTAATTAAAACCAACAATAGAAATACCCTTTTGGAGATACGGGCCATTGTCCATGCCACCAATATTGATCACAACGGGAAACGGGCCTTTGCCGCTAGGCAGAGCTAATGTTGCGCTAAATTTGCCAGTCTTCCCACCGGCCGTAACGCTAATCGAAATAGAGTTGCCGTTTCGAGTGGCGCTGACTTTCTCTTGAGAGTGATCCGGATAATAGCCATACTGATACTCCTGTAACATAGCGAGAAGCTGGGGCCTTTGACAGGCACGCCATTCTTCCTGGGTGGATATGCGTGGTATACCTGCTGAAATTAGTGACGCTGGTGGCCGAAAAGGGTCTGGGAGGGTCGATTGGACGGGGAATGAGGACCAAGTCGGCCAGTTGGTGGGCAAAGTCGCGCATGTTATGTTTGATCCCGGTTCATCGGCTTGAGGATGAGGAGTAGCAAGGACAACTCTGGCCAAGATTATAAGTTGTATTTTCAATTGATTCATCGTGAATGTAAAACTGGTCCTAAATTGATGACGAAACTTGGGGTTTTACTGGGCAATTTTCAGTTATATATACTATCCTTGAAATAAGTAACTAATGGCCTCCCCGCTTAACCTTTATGCAATCCGTGCCTCTCGTAGTGAGCTGTCATGAGTGGCATGCCAAAATATTAGCCGAGTGACGCCTAATGGCCAAACCATGGATGACCCTAACATGGTTTAATTTTGGCTGAATAGAACCGTGATTCTTTGGTAAGGCTTTTAGTGGATATTCGTGTGCCGGTCCAAGATTCTTGTCATGAGTTGGCTCTAATTGGTTCGGATCGGCAGAAAATCACATAAGCCGTATAGTGATTGATGTATATTTAAGGCATGCCAATGATATGCGGCGTCCAGGCCTTGCCCGTGCATCACGCTGAGATTAAGTGTGCCCCAAAATTGTCCTATCCATCAAAACACCACAAGCTCTGATACAGGCTTATGGGACATGTGTAATACTTTTGTAATCTCGCAAATGAATCGTCGCCCTCTGGTGTCTTGCTGAACCAAATAACTCAAGTTGGTTAAGTGGAACGTGTGGAGTTTTCTCTATAAGCGAATAAGCCCGCACCACTAAATGATCATTCTCCATCTTTTGAGATCGGACCCGAAGTTCACTCCACAACAGGCTAGCTTTCATCCAATGGCTTACTACGACTTTGCTCGTATCCTCTCCAAATAGAAGAGATATGCACCCACTACAAGATTTATCTTGATTTTCACTGCACCAATGACCATATTATCATTCACGTAGCGGAAGTTGTCAGTCATTCATAGTTTTTGGTTAATCATTGCAGCCGAGACAACACCTTGGAACCTCACCTCTCACATCTTCAAAGAATTGTATCAGCACACCATCTTCACCATATCAGTATTTTTTTGACTTGTGCTTTTCCATAACTCACCCCAAAACACCTTGCCCATCCTTGGAGAGTGGCAACATGTCAAAACTGCCGCCTTGCCGTTCCCCAATCTTGGAGGCAAGTAGCTAAAGGCTTACAGACGTCTGTTGAATTTAGTTCTTGTGTGAGCCTGATGAATACCGAGTAGTAAGTCATATCAACTACTTGATATTAAGTTTATCATGTAATTATGTTAAGATGACCAGTACTACGAGATTCCACCGGCATTTTTGGCACCAGCGTAATGATTCAAAAGAAGAGAAATCCACGGGCCAGAACTTTTAGAGCCACAAAGTAATAGACATTGAGCCAGCGAGATGTTCTTAGAGTCCTAACGTCCTGGACCAGAACAATATTTAGCACATTCTCGATGCATGTACGCTCTAGACATCATGCGTGAAGTTTAAATGGAGCTGAATGATTTTCGCATATTACAACTTTCAAGGAACCGAAAATATCGGCTCTTTCCTTATAGAGTCGAAGTATTGGCAAAAATTCCAAGATCTAGTCATTATTTGGCTCGTGGTACCCTACTGTAGGCAGACTAACTTCCTGGCCTCTTGCATCGTGGTAGCATTTTTAGCGGTATTCTTACTGAAAGTGCAAGCGCATATGCCTATAGGGTCAGTCACCGGAGATAATATTTCTTAAATAGTTCCAGAGCAGTCTATCATATTTTCTTACTTCCTTTCGTTGTCACCAATTTAGCATGACCAAAGCGAAAGAAAACGAGACAAAAGCCCGACCAGCAGTAGCAGTCAGTATCAGCCAGGAGATATCAATTGTCCAGGACTTAATCAGCCTTCATATTCAATAGCAAAGAATTTCGGAAGGTGTAGTTATCTTGCTGTCTGTGATTCTTCGCAAATCTTTGGTCGCTGTAGCTAGAGCAATGGTTCGGGATCATCAAGTGAGAAACCTAGTTGCAAATTTCAAGATGGTACAATCTAGATTGTCACAATCTCCTGTCAATTTCTAAAAGCTAAGAGTGATCCAATCAGATGAACCTGAGTCAGTCCTCAGCCTGCTCGATTTACTGCATGTGGCTCATTTAAGGCCAGTCAGCCCATTCTCGCAGCGCTTCATAGTGTGGAGACTCGTGAAACACGTCTATTGGACGTGGAAGGCCTGAATGGAAAAAGTTTCCTAAAATGGATTCATTGATATTGGTTGATGAATTTTAGATGCGCGACCGATTATTTTAGTACTTCGTAACTCTTGCTTAAATCTGGAGCCGTCACATTTAGCGAAATAAACGAGTGGCGTTATTCTACGCGGCACTTCCAGATGTTTGGAATCTCGAAATTTATGAGGAGGCGCTTCGAAAATTTCAAGAGTGGTGCACTCCATGGAGTAGTGACTCACAGTGGTTGAAGTGGCCGGCCTTAAAGCGGCAAAGACGTATGTAATTGCAACGCAGCCATGTTACTCCAAGAACGTCAAAGTTAGGCCCACTAGAGAAGCTGTGATAGCCAACCCATCCACTAAATCTTCGAATATTGGTCAACTAGGTTAAATGGGCTACCGTGCTTCGTACTTGACATGGCCAATGCAATGCGTTAATAACCCAGAGAGGGAACCCTACGCGTGTAAACGGCCTACCTTCCCTTCTAGAACGATTCTATGGACTGACAATGAACTGATGATTGGGTGATAAGTGTCTGGCCTCAATTCTTCAGAATTTTGCTCTTGTCCTTTAATACTAGGCCTGAGAATGAACACAAATCGAAAACAGTTTTTGAATGCGTTACTCTTCGACTCTGCTGCATTTGAGCATACCATTAGATTCTCTTACTTCTTGTCTTGCTTCGAATTGGTTTTAAATCTATCCAATCAATAAGCGCTGGCTTCAGCATCGGAAACCCTCGCCCTTGATACAGCCATCACCATGGCCAGATCCATAGAACACCATGACATCATCGTCATTGGCGCCGGTCTTTCCGGCCTTAACACAGCACACACTCTCCAAACGGAGATGAAGCATCGGCAATTCACGATTCTTGAGAGCCGCTCTGTCCTCGGAGGCACGTGGAGCTTCTTTCGTTATCCAGGACTGCGTTGCGATTCATCCATGAACTTTTATGGCTTCGGGTGGCACCCTTGGGGCAAGAGTCATATGATTGCCTCTGGCGAAGAAATCACAAAATACATGGAGGAAGCAGCGGAAGCGAGTGGATTAAGAGAGAAAATCCGATTTAACCACAAAGTCGTGGCTGCTGAATGGAGCAGCACACGACAGAAGTGGCGTCTGGAGGTTGACTCTAACGGTTCGCGAAAGACTTACGAGGCTAACTTTATCTTCTCTTGTTCTGGCTACTACTCATACGATAAGGCACAAGATGTCACCATCCCTGGACTGGACGACTTCCAAGGCAAGGTTATTCACCCACAGTGGTGGCCAGAAGATCTTGACTACTCCGGCAAACGAATTGTGGTCATCGGATCAGGCGCCACTTCGGTGACCTTGATTCCCACTCTGACAAAAACTGCTGGGCACGTAACGATGCTGCAGCGGAGCCCTTCATATATTACTGCTATTCCCAACCGAAGCCCCCTGAACGACTTCATCCTTCGATGGTTCTCCCTGAGAGTGGCACACTCGCTACTTTGGTGGAAGGATGGACTTTTCGAACTGCTTTTCCTCGGAATCGTCGCTACGTTCCCCAACTTTGGCTGGAGTAACGCGATCAAGTCGGCCATGAAGAAGGAACTTCCGGCACACATTGACGCCGATGTTCACTTCAACCCGAAGCACAAGGTAATGGATCAACGAATACTCATGTGTCCTGATGGAGACTTTTTCAAGACACTGGCCAAGGACAATTGCGAAGTTGTCACCGATGTGATCGAAACTGTCACTAAAGAAGGCATTACCCTCAAGTCTGGACGCAAACTAGAAGCTGACATAATTGTGACCGCCACTGGTCTTTACCTGCAGTATCTTGGAGGAATGGAGACGCGCGTGGACGGAAAACTCATCAATGTTCACGACCATTACGCCTGGCGCTGCTGCATGCTGGATTCAGTGCCGAACCTGGCATACACCACCGGCTTCATCCAGAGCACATGGACCATTGGCCAGACTCTAGTTACAAAGATAGCGATCCGTGTGCTCAAAGCCATGGAAAAGAAAAATGCGACAAGCGCCAAACCCGTTATAAGCCGTGACGAGTTGGAAAAGGAGTCACTCCTGACGTTTGCCACACGGGCCAACTACGTCGTCAAAGCCGCACACAGGATGCCGAGAACAACAGGTGAGGGCCCATGGTACCAGCGAGCCAATGCTTTCAGGGACATCGGTGCCGTGTACTTCAGCAACATCAACGAGGGCTTAGAATTCGGCGGATCGATTCAAGCCGGAGAAAAGGTGGTATAAACTCTTCTGTTTCTGCACGCATTCCAGGCGCTTCTTTACGGAAGAGCATAACAATTCCTACTCTCAGTTCTTACCCCCTTTCCTTTTGTTGTAAATAATCACTGTTCACTATTTCTTTCGATAACGGGCGAGTCAGAAACCGATGCGACATAGAATACTTCGGTTAAACGGAGCCAGGAGTTAAGATGTGGAGGCTGGGGAGAAACTGGAAATGATAGACGGAGATAGGAGAATGGATTTGTTGTCTTTCACAGTCCAGGAGCCAGTGTTTCGAAGTTCCCTCAGTATGTTGACTTAACTATGGCCCTTTTTCGGCAGAGGCGCAATGTAGATTCTTCTACATCAGCGGAGTCAGGCATACTTCAGCTTGATATATACAGCAAGCTCATTGATATGGAATTGGTATTTTACCAGCTTTTCTTTTTCTTTTTTTCTCTTGGAGATGGCATTACAGCAGTTGAAGGAAAGCGTCTGCGAGCTAGTGTCTCGTCCATAGATAAATTCATATTGAATCTGCATTCTCTTTATAACGACTTCTCTTGCTCTGGCCTTGGAATTAGAGGACGAAGCCTCAATTCTAGTAGATCATGATTTCCTTTGGAAATCATGACGGCAATGAAATGAAATCGGCCACAGTGGCGAGACATAGTTCGTGAGTGGACGAACGTGGTTTGGATCGTACATCTGCTCGAAACAAACTCATTCGTAAGTCAAGCCACTGTGTCTGCCGGCGCTCCGGGATCTTACAAGATGACGAGACTGAGAGCATGATTTGCATTTGAGGATACGGGATTCCGCATGCATCCAATCGTATCATGAAGCTCACTGATGGTTAGCAAAATTGCCCCTGTTCCGACTGTGACGTCTCTTGTGATCGAGTGATCTGAAAGTACGATGTGGAGCAGTTTTAATTTGCCCGATGCTTTTTTGTATCGGGTGCATTTTATGTCCCAGACTTGATTTGTCTTCTGTAGCTACTGCATTGTCTATGGCCACACTGATTTGAGTGGTCGACGGCCTGGGACTTGCCACTTGAATTACACTTGGTCTACATTTGATTCGATCAACCTGGAGCAGTTGTTCTGTAATTACATCAAAAGAGTATTCCGTGTTGCTTCCTTTGTTTATCTGAGATCCTGCTTCGAGATAAATAGATATCTATGCGGCAATTCATAGACTATGTAACGAAGAAGTATCCTGAAGTATTCTCATTGTTGGGGATTTCTCACCACCATCTCAAATGAAGTGACATTTCCAACGCTAGCACCAGCTTTTGTCGCTACTAAGGCACCTTGGAGCGGCTCGCTAGCGCCACAACGTTCTGACAGCTGCGGGGCTCAAACATTCGGTGAGTTAATTTCAAGGCCTTCCAGGCTCGATACTCATTGTGGTTAGTGGACGGGAAGCTGCAGTGCCGACTCAGTGATTCGGGCCTTAAGACACCACCAAACAGGTGACGCGATAGCTGATTCCAAGACCACGCATTGGCGACTCGGCCACAAAGGTGTCTCTAGCTGTCGGCTCATTTTGAGCACAAACGCGCTCTAGATGAGTGTCTGTGAGCTCTCTGACTCAGGTCATCTTGATGATATATACGTTCATTCTTCCATATCTAATCCCCCAAACCGGCTGCAGCAACAATCTTCTCAGTCATCAGATCTCGTAGACACCCGCCTATTTTATACCAACCTCCAACAACATGAGCCGATACGCTGCCGCCCATGCTGACCCCCAAGGCCCTGGAGATGCTAGGCCAACCGCTCTTCAGATTGTCCAGGATGAGTCGCTCGAGGGAAAGCTCGATGGCAAAGTGATTGTCATCACTGGCGCTTCTGGTGGAATTGGCGCCGAGACTGCAAAGGCTCTGTTCGCCACGGGCGCCACACTCTTCGTGACTGGTCGCGACCTGAAGAAGGCAGAATCTAATCTCTCCGATATCCTGAAGTCGGACCGTGTTTCACTGCTCGAGGTTGATACTTCATCCTTTGCCAGCATCCGAGCCGCGGCAACCAAGATCCTGGCAGAAACCAACAACCGTGTCAACATTCTGATTAACAATGCTGGTATCATGGCTGTCCCCAGTCTCGAAATCACCAAGGATGGTTTTGAAACTCACTTCGCTACCAACCACCTTGGCCATTTCCTCCTCTTTGAACTCCTCAAGCCCGCCCTACTAGCCAGTTCGACACCTGACTTCCAGTCGAGGGTTGTCAACGTGTCTTCATCAACCCACCGTACTATCCCGCAACTCGTTGAGAGTGATAACTACAACTTCGAGAAGTCAGAATATGTGCACATGCTGGCATACGCAAACTCGAAACTCGCAAATGTATACATGGCCAGCGAGCTGGAACGGCGATACGGCTCCCAAGGGCTTCACGCGACAAGCGTACACCCTGGAGAGATTTCTTCGGACCTTCTGCGAAACTTGGGCGGCCAGGCTATTCTGGAGCCTATTCTGAGCAACAAGGAGCTCTCCAAGGGATTCAAGTCCCCCGCACAAGGTGCTGCGACCACGGTCCTCGCTGCAATTGGAAAGGAGTGGGAGAACAAGGGCGGTCGTTACTTGGAGAACTGCAGCGAAGCCGAGCGCGGCAAGGATGATGGACAAATGATGAGCCCTGGATGGGCTAGCCACACATACGACCCAGTTGCTGAGAAGCGCCTTTGGGAAGACTCGTTGAGATTCATCGGCCAGGAGGTGACTGCTTAAGCAGCATCAAACCAAAATGGCGCGGTGTGTATGGGTTTATAATAACATCGTAAAGAAACAAATAACAAAGAAAGTTTACTTACAACTGCGCACTTCCATTAGAGACACGTGTGATCTGCAGCTTGCATAGTAAGTCAATGGTCATGCAGTGCTAGGATCAATCTCAACGGTTGAAGCATCGCGGCTTTTCAGAAGATGACACAGATTGCCTAAAAACAAGATCAGCTTCCTCCAGGTCCCATTCGAATGGGAGGACTGCAACTTCGTCACTGATAAGGATGTGGTTCTCATGACTAGCGTTTACTAAAGCACCAATCAGCTGCCGGTTATCTTATCTTCTTCAGTGTCTTCCTACTTGCATCTGTTCGCTCCCCACTCGTCGATGACTTTGGAGCCGATCTAATGGAACCAGAGATTGATAAAAGACAAGATCTCCTAGTTGGCTAGCTCCTCAGCCGTGTGCCTCAGTACGACCAAATGCAACCACCACGATGGGTTTGGAACCCCAGTGTTGGCGCTGCCGTAAGCGTCGCATGGTGTGCGGATCTGAGCAACCCTCGTGCACCAAGTGCCACTCGGCAGGTGTAGAATGTCCTGGTTACAGTAACAGAAAGCCGCTGTCATGGAAGAAGCCTGTTGTGGTGGTAAACCATAAAACCCAGCACACCAACAACATGCTGTCAATTGTCCCCCGATCCATGAGCTTGGAGCACAGCGAGCTTGACCTACGCTTGTCGGTTGAATGCATCGAGTACTGTTCGTGACTGCCACATACAAACAAGCTGAAGTCCGATGTGCTAATATGTCAAACCCTAGATAATGCACAAATTGCGCCGGACCTCTCGCCGAATGGAAATAAGCGCAGGTTATTTGTGGTTTACATACAGTCCGTTGCTCACTTGTCAGGCTACTTGCGTTATGCATACATTTCCATTGGTGCAACGCATCGGCTCGTGCGGCATCAGTCTGGAGGCGGTCCTCGTCTCGGCTCACGATATCCCAGAGGTATCAATGATTGGACAGTGACTGGCTTGTCAAGCACAAATGTAGAATTGGCAATGCGAAAATACCTACTTGCTGGCGATTGGCAATGCCTTTTCTTCTGCTCGCAACAGGCTGCCGTGGGCTCCCTACTTGAGGCGTTGAAAGAATACAATGCGCGGCCCACCGACGACCTTGCGTTCAGTATATTGTCAGGGATCGTATTGATCCTTGCTTCTCAGGTAAAGCCTCTGCTTCCATCTGTGCACCCTGCTGTAACTGAGCCGACTTAGATCCAATCATCGGCGTATTCGTCATGGGCTACACATCTGCAAGGCGCATGGGCATTCATTTCAATTTATGGAAACCCTATATCGTTTTCGAACCTTCATCCATACACGAAGCATCAAGTCTACGCTCTTATGCAAGTCGATATTATTGGTACATCGACGAGTTCCATGTCACAGTCTGACGTATTTGCTATTCTTTCCCGCCACGAATCCTATGCGGCGAATCTTCCAGGACTGGCTATCAATGCTGAAGACTTGATGCTACCTATTCCCAAAAGAATAATGGAATGTATCATTGAGCTGAATATGCACCGAGCCAGGCAACACGTCGAGATGTATAAGCCTGCTGATATTGACAAGATTTGGTCGATCCTGAACTGTCTCGAGAACTTCGATACAGACACTTGGGTGGAAACTATAGCGCGCCGTTCGACACACAACACATTGCCGAATCAGTACTTCAATGCGGCTGCATTTCTTCGTATTCCAGAGAAGACACTCACGGTGTGGAGGGCAATCACGCAAGCTGCACTTGGTTGCACTATTATCTATGCAGTCTCCAGCCTGTGGGGGTTCACGGTGGGTAGGTCTAGATCAGAGCTGCTTCAACATAATTTTACGCAGAGTATCTCGGTTCTGGCAAAGGATGCGTACGTCAAGGCTTTGCGAGCAATTCAGATACTGTTTGATTCCAAGGACCAGCAATCGAGCCATCCACTCTCACCAGAATACCACACACAGACGTCAGGCCTCCTCTACAAGTTCGCTTTGTGGCCCATGATGGTATTGGGAACGTATGCAGCCGTGGCCGAGAGGGATAAGATCGTGGTGGATATGCTCCACTCAAAACTACTGGAGATGGGCAAGGAATTGGGAACTTGCAGTATGTACGACGGCGCCGACTTCCTAGCTTCGTTGTGGAAGCGAACCAATGAGTTGAGTATGCCGCTTCCGACATGGGAAACCATCTTTCGGGACAATCCTTTATTCATGATCTGAAGATGTTGGGTTTCTTAGTTGAAAATTCTGTTTGTAGTAATAACTTTGGAACAGAGGTTCCGTCAGCTTCTGTTAGTGCTTGCGTCCTGTAATTCCTAGCCTTTAGATCGGCTCCCACCAACTGTGAAGCACACCAAAAATAAAGGAAAAATGAAGTACAAAGGAGTGTTTCCTCGTCACCTCCTAGGACTAAAATTGGCGTAGCACTTTTGATAGTCATTCCAGAAAGCCCTTCACAACTCCAAAATAGACTCCGTTCATATAGTTGAGAAGCATTTGCAAATATAATGAATTGCACTGAAACATGACAACAATGAAGGGGGACCACATTGGTGCTTGCGGTTATTTTACCTGAAACAGTATAGCTCAGGATTCGTCTGTGATATTCAGCCCAGATCCCCCAACCATCGAGTAGCCGTCAGTTGTGACATGACCTTGATAATACCACGCACGATCCTCCAATCTAAACTAACCCTAGAAGGGCTAGTTTTGTGGCCAAGACTTTGAAGTGTGGGGACGTGTGCATGTTCATATCATCACCTTGGGATGGAGTTGGCGATCTGTTCATTGGAGCCCAATCATGAACTATACAGGAGTGTTATACTAGATCGAAACTTGTTATCTTGACAGTAGTTTCGAGCATTGCCGAGTATGCTCCGTCCAACTCCAAGTCTTTGCACAATCTACACGCACTCTTATCAGGGCCGTAAAGCTGACATTGCCTCCTCAGTACGCAATAAGGTCCGAGAGAAAAAGATAAGAAACGTAACAGATTATACAAAATACATGATGAAAGAATCACACATCGTAAAACGATTCCATACCTATAAATAATGGTAGCGCATCTAACACAATGTATGCTTTTCACTCGACGAGGTTCTCATGGACGTGTGCTTCATTGTCGCGACAGGGGTATACTTTGCTCTAGCGTAGTCTTTATCGATAAGTTGCATCATAATGTTCGCGGCAAAGGGCACCCATGGGGCTTTGTGGTCGCTATGTGTCCTTTTCGGCCAAGTCCTCCTTCCAGTAGTAATGGTAAGCTAACGCAGAGATTTACGAGATGGTCAACGACCTAATGGATGAATAGGCACTTAGTATTGTCGAGGCTAGCATTGCCGACTTGCAGGAATCTTTGAAGTCCGGCCAGACGAATGCCGTTGAATTAACCGCCAAGCATCTTTTACGAGTTGCTAGGTATGACAGAAGAGGGCCTCGGCTCAACTCAATTCCCGTGCTCAATCCGTCAGTTTTTGAACATGCTCAAGCTTCGGACGACTATCGCTCCCAGAATAATGGGTCTATTCGCTCTCCTTTGGAAGGTATTCCAGCCACGATTAAGGATGGTTACATGATGGAAGGATTGACAGTCGCCTCCGGATCACCAGCATTCCAAAACCTTACCGCCAGTGCCGATGCTTTCACGGTCGGAGAGATTCGCAAAGGAGGCGGCATCATTATCGGCAAGACTAACATGCCTCCTATGGCTAACGGCGGCATGCAACGAGGTGTATACGGCAGAGCGGAGAGCCCTTACAACGAGGCATACCTCGCGGCTGCATACGCTTCAGGTTCTTCCAATGGTGCCGGTGCGTCGACAGGAGCAAGCTTGGCTGTATTTGCTATGGGTGAAGAGACTGTATCGTCAGGTCGGTCCCCAGCTTCGAACAATGGACTTGTCGCTTATACCCCATCGCGTGGGGTGCTCTCAATCCGCGGCAACTGGCCCCTATTCCCGGCTGCAGATGTTGTGGTCCCATATGCAAGAAGCGTCGAAGACATGCTTGAAATCCTCGACGTTTTGGTTGCCAACGATGCGGACACTTCAAGTGATTTCTGGAGGGGGCAGCCTTTTATTAAGCTGCCGTTAGCCGAAGACGTACGTCCACCATCTTACCATGGTCTTGCCGACGCCAATGCTCTGCGCGGCAAACGAATCGGCGTACCCAAGATGTACATCGGAGAGGAAGACCCCGCTGCCCAGCCAGTCTGGACCAGTCCAGAAGTACGGGAGCTGTGGGACAAGGCGCGCGTCACGCTTGAGGGCCTCGGTGCTACGGTGGAGGAAGTTGGCTTCCCACTAGTCACAAACTTCGAGACTGCCCCTAGCACGGTGGCTTGGGAGACTGACTATCCTATTCCTTCCAGGAACTCTTCTGATCCGGATTTGTCTACTCCTGCAAACGCAGATGTCTTTGCCTGGGATGACTATCTGAAGGTGGTGAATGATACCTCAAGTGTTACCAATTTGGCCGAAGCGAATCCTCGTCTCATCTTCCCTCAACTACCCAACACTCTACTTGATAGGTACGGCAATAGATTTGGGCAACGCGAACCGCGCTATTTCCAGTCCTTGGAAGAGATCAAGCTTCGGGAGAATCGTGGTGTCTACGAGCTTCCCGGCATGGAAACACATCTTCGCGCGCTCGAAGCTCGCCGTGTCCGTGACCTCGAGAAGTGGATGGACGAACACTCTTTCGATGCTCTGGTGTGGCCGGCCGCCGGTGACGTTGGTCCGGAGGATGCGGAGACAAATGACGAATCTGCGGTACTTGCTTGGCGCAACGGCGTTTTCTTCTCAAATGGCAACTATGTGATTCGCCAGTTTGGAGTGCCCACTGTTGGTGTCAACATGGGACTCATGAAACAGAAGAGAATGCCCATGGCTTTGACCTTTGCGGGAAAAGCATATGATGACAACAAGCTGCTGAGCTATGCCTATGCATTTGAGACGGCACACCCAGAGAGCCGTGTTGCAGCGCCCCGCACCCCTGAGCTTGACACAGATGAGATTCCTAAAAGATGTTCAAAGAGGTCGTTACAGGGGTCGGAACCCCCAAAACTTATTGCTCGAGCTTCGAGAGTTGACGAGGATTCGGTTCATATTTCAGGCACCGTCGACTTGTCTGCTTCTGGGCCACTCGACAAGCTGGAAGTATTTGTTGACGGCGTTGGAGTTGGGCCTGTTGAGATCCAAAACGGTGAATGGAGTGTCACTGCCCAGGCTCAGCCTTATGATGACCTGCTTGGAGATGTCCCAGTCAGATTTGTTAATGTCCCAGACCAAAGCCTAGCAATGATTGTGGTCCTAGCATCGGCACATAATCGCCGATCTGACGCTAAGCTGATCTTTGTCTGAACTCACAGTTGGCGATTCAACGAATACAAGACCAAGAGTGACAAACTTTGCACTTTGGCTCAGGTGGTTTATGGTTTGTCGCTACCAACATCGTAGCCAGAAGGATATGGAATTGCATAAAGAAACTCATCATTTGATTTGGGTTACACTCAAGAACTAGCTAATGAAACAGCCGCTGGCCTTGCATCACCTTCAAAAGCCCCTTTAAGGTTCAATTTGCCGCCCCATATGGTGTACTCCTCCATTCTCTCCACCACATGCCTTTCTGGTGCGTTATCCTGGTTGATGACATCGCCATCTGCGTAGTGTTCAATTGTGAAGCCATCAGGATCATACCAGTAATCGAAAATTTGGCTACCCAGCTTGTGTCTTCCCAGTCCCCACATCTGCGTGTAACCCTGTCGCAGCAGGTGGTAATGTCCCTGCTGCTGGACATCAAAGTCATGAACTTCAAATGACGCGTGGTGGGGACCAGGATACTTTTCACCAGGGAAAAAGGCGAAATGGAAGAAGGCGTGGTGGTCGCGATACTTTTCACCGAGATCAATGTCATAAAAGACTGCCATATCCTTGTCTTTCTATCAATAGCATGCCGGGTAAGGGCAGAATGAATGAACT
Organism: Paramyrothecium roridum; assembly: GCA_003012165.1. Lineage (NCBI taxonomy): Eukaryota > Fungi > Ascomycota > Sordariomycetes > Hypocreales > Stachybotryaceae > Paramyrothecium > Paramyrothecium roridum. The sequence continues at coordinate 24,622 of PXOD01000664.1, forward strand.
CACAACTTCTTTTGCAAACGGGTTGGCTTGAACATCAACTGCCCTCAAGTTGAAGTTTGTCTGGTACCATGTGGACACTGTGGCAATGTCTGCCGCCTTGTGGCCAAAATGACCAAGTTTATGAACGGCCGCAGGACCAGGAGGAATGCGCTGGTATGTTCCCTTTCTCGCTTTCGCGTCGTCTGACACGTTGGGAACATTCATTGCGCTAACAGTAGGAGGCTCTTGGCCTCTGTCTATAGTCTGGTAGCCATAAACGATGTTGATGGGCACATTTTCTGGGTCGACAATGGTCACTACCTTTCCCCCACCAGGCAAGTCCGAGTTTCGAATAGGCCCAGCTCCAGGCAGTTTCGCGGCCTTATCAAGGTCCTCTTGTGAGCTTGCTTCAAGGGCGCCACCAAAGAAAAGTGGCTGGTCTGTCTTTTCAGAAACATAGAGTACGGGCTGGTCATTGTATCCTCGATAGAAAACGCGGTCGGGATTGGACGTCCGTCCTGCTTCCACGAAGCCAAAATCCAAGATGAATTTATGAGCCTAACATCACACTTAGCCACATTCACATTTTAAATCTCCATATTCCAGATTCTACCTTCTCGAGATCCGGGTGACCGTAGTGGACCCATGCCGGCCGTGTAACGTTGACACGGTTCGGATTGGGCTTTCTCCAGAGCTCGCTAGTAAAATCAACTCGTGGGGGGGGCATTGTCACCAACTTGGGTTTTAATGAAATATTGGGTCAAAAGTTCGAAAACAAAGTTCTTACTGTAGATAGTTCTTCATGTCTGGTTCTCTATAGATACTGCTATCTCGGCACTCATATACAGTGTTTATGGGGAGGAAGCCCGGCGGCTCGGAAACATGTGCCTCCACATCGACCCGAGGTCTACTTGCCCGGGTCGGCTCCTAACCGACAGTACACTAGTGGGATAACAGTAGTTGATTGCTCGGCAGTTAACTCGCGGCATAGTCTCGTCTCCTCCATTGTAGTTCGGTCCGATAGGACGTGAGTTTCTAGCTATGCTGATACATTCCAGAGCCTGTGTCGTTGGCGACCGTCAACTGGCAGCTTTCGCTAGGTACTAAAACAACGTGGATGATTTCTTCAGCATTTGCTTGCTGCTTATTCATAGTAGTCAAGCAAGTCAAATAAGAGAAAAACTTCTTTAGTAGGTCGGTATACTAGTGAATCATAGATATATATTAGGGGGTTGTCCTACTCAGAATTTCTAACTCCCTGCATGCCCCCATACTCCTCTTCTAAAGTGGAATTGCCCGAGGTAATCTTGTTGATAGGCTGCAAAATGTACAGCATACGAGCCCAGTCCTTGTCACTTGTGTTTCGCCATGCATGCATTGTTCCTCGTTGGATGCAGACGTCGCCCCTCTTCATGATCTTCGTCTCTCCTGAATCTAGAACGAGTTCAACCTCCCCTTCCAGAACCACACCATAATCAAGGCTAACTGTTCTGTGCATGGGTGATACCAAGCCAGGAGACATATCGACGTATCGGAGAACTGTGCCATCGCGGACCGTCAAACCCGGAGGATCAGCCAAGAAGTTCTGATAGACTTTGACGTCGGCATCTTCGGCTAAATTAACAGGAAATGCCTTGGTGACGTAGGCTTGACAGAAATTGGCATCCTTTGAAGAAAGCTCATAGAAAGGTGCCTCGGTCGAGATGTCAGGATGGATAATAGCTTTGCCATCTTCGTCGTGAGTTGTGATAATCCTTTGCGGAAGGCTCAGCTTGCCTTGGACGGACATAACGAAAGATCTCTGTTCAATGTTCGTGTAGGAGATAAATTCCATTGATGAAGTTGAAATATCGGCCAAGACTCCATTTAGAGACGTAGTGCACAGTCGATAATGAGGGGCCGATAAAATTCATCTCCCTTGCCGATGGGCTGGGGGTCGGCAAGATCGAATGTGGGGTCCCGATCCCGAAATGCGTGTTCGGCTAGGAGACTCTGCTTTGACGCTAGTCACGGTTACTATAGTAAGTCCACGAGGTGCAATCCGCACATGAAGCAGGCAGTAAGCCGTTCAATTCGAGGTTCGTGTCAGCAACCCGTAAACCCAAAGATCATGTTTACGCATCACTTTTCCCAAGCCAACATCCCGTTTGGCATCGGTTCTTCGGAGAGGCACAAAGTCCCGCAGGCTGTGACAAGAATCAATGACACCGTTTTGTTCCTTTCAGGATTATACAGAACCCTACTACAGGATATCAACGGGCTTTCAAATGATGCACTCAACCAAGCGACCCTCAATTCTTTCGCGGCAAGCCCGAAGTTAGTCCAACAGACAGTCCGGCGGCGCTTGCAGGATGTCTACGTGACCAAAGGGCTTGATGGGTTTCCAGCGGAATGTATGGAGCCCCTTGAAGCAGTCACTATGCACCTTCCTGTGCAAGTGGGTGATTTCCTAGGTAAATAACACTTTTGAGTATGAATAGGCATAAGTACCGTCAATTAACATAATCTGACAAGATTACTCGTGTTCACTGAACCATGTAAGGAATGCTGGTCGAATCATCACAAAGAGTGATCGCCTTCCCCCAATCTTTCTCCATGCACCAGTCGCATATCACGGCCGGGCAGGATCCATTGTACTGTCCGGCGCGGACATCCAGCGGCCTACGGGCTACTTGCTTGCTAAGTCAATAAGCTCAGACCCGGAAGCAACCACTTCTGTAATCCACGCAACGTCGGCCACAATGGATTATGAGGTTGAACTCGCTGCTGTGATTGGCAAGCCTCTGCCCAAGCATCAGAAACTCACAGCTAGTGATGCTGATGAACACATCTTTGGTTTCCTAGTGCTCAATGATTGGAGTGGTAAGCATGAATCACAGTCCGCTATGAAGAGTGCGCCGATAACATTCTTTGTCTTAGCTCGGGATATCCAAGCACTGGAGATGCCACCCCTGGGACCCTTCAATGGAAAGAGCTTTGGGACAACAATATCACCCTGGATTGTTACAATGGATGCATTGGACGCATGCCGCGTCTCTGGCAAACCAAAGGATGGGCATCTCGCGAACTACATTCAGGACCCTACCTCGTCCACATTTGACATAACCCTCGAGGTGGAGATTATTACAGGTTCTAGTTCAACCAAGATCGGTACAAGCAATGTGCAAACATTGTACTGGTCCCCGAGGCAGATGATCGCACATGCTGCAAGTTCCGGTAGTGGTTTGCGCACTGGAGATGTCATTGCGACAGGTACTGTCAGTGGACCGAAGACTGGCACATATGGCTGCTTACTAGAGGAGACGGAAGGAGGGGCAAAGCCTCTCACGTTGGAAGATGGAAGTAAGAGAACCTACCTTGAGGATGGAGATATCGTGAGGATAACAGCGTTCGCCGGAAGGCCTGAAGCTGGCGTTGGCTTCGGAGATTGTGTTGGTAGGATAGTAGCTCATGAACTGAAAGTTTAGTGATAGAGCACCCCGTCAAGATTCTTTGTGTGACCCGACCCTGCTGTTCTACTATGAAACTCCATTCTACGCCTTATTTCGCCAACAAAGTTACTTATTACGTATCATCAAACGATAAGGCATGTGTTAAATGTTCTCACAGAATTTGGATAATTTACTCTAACGAAAGTCACTATTTAGTATTTCATCTGCGCTTGTCATTCAAGTTTTCGCGCTTTTGACATGTTGTCAGCCCCCTGTATAACCTCGGATTTCGATTGCACGATGCTATACAGCGGAATCTGCGCCAAGCCTTTGGTAATATGATGTAGAGTAGGCAGACTTTCCCAACTACCTTCGAAAATTTCCACAAAGCCTCCGGACCCTTCTTCAAGAGCCTTCACCCGATCTAATGCTGCAAAAGGTGCAAAGACGTTATACGCAGCGTCGGTGATTCCTGGCTCACCGACTGTGGGAGAGTATTTGTACCACAACATTCCCTCTTCATCAGGGATTTTCAGAGGTCCACGAGATGGCAATTCTGCAGCCTCTGGCGCAGTAGCCGTGCCGTTGACGGGCTTTATGCCGTTTGGAGTAATCCCCTCACTACCGTGGGATTCAATATCGGAAGGCTGAGAAATATCAAGGAATGGGTTGAGACCCTCAATTCCCAACCTGAGGAAAGTCTGTCCAGCCCAATCCCCGACCACGTCAAGTGTTTTACCAAGCTTGGCAGACTGAAGGTTGCAGTTAACCAAAGGCAACCCTAAAGATGACAGCTCTTCGTGAGTTCGATCGCCAGATGTGAAAAGAACTGCTAAGAACGAGCCAACAACCACCTCTCCATTAGCTTTCTTATATTGCACATGATGCAGAATGAGGCTCAACATCCGCAAGGTCCGCAATCCATATCGATCTGCACAGACTGTTTCCCGATATTTGAAAGACGCTTGAGCGATGGTGCCTGGCGTGACAAAGCTATATGCATCGGTAGGGAAAAGAGTCTTCAAGTATGTTGCAGATGATTTGAAGCGAATTGTGTATTCGGTGGATGTTGAACAGTGCTTAGGGCCCGCATCGTGAGTGTCATTCGGCCTCAGTACAGGGCCAAAGGAGATGGGGGAGCTCCAACGGGCGTTGCTGTATTGAGACCACAAAAGCTTGTTCAGGGCATGCTTGGAGTGGCTATACTCATTGTGATTGAAGTTGTAGTTCATGAACTTCAAGACTACAGAACATCAGCAATTGCATCGCATCAGGACGTGGGTGTTCATCTACCGTCAAACTTCTTACGGTCAGTCGCATCGAGATTTCGTCCCGCACTCCTCGTGAACTCTTGGATGTTATGGGCTCTATCACGACGTAGAGTCTCGTACAGATTGAGACGCTGAGGAACATCATCTGGTGTTGTGCCCCGGGGTAGCAGAGCGCTTATCGACGCGGCGTCCTCGATCGCTATGCCGCCACCTTGTCCTTGGACTATTCTTTCATGAGTATTTGCGATTGAATCAGCCATGGACACACTTACATGGCAGGAAGGGATGCGCAGCATCGCCGAGCAAAGCAGTGCGCTCTTTGACCCACGTTGACAGCTGAGCCATGTCAAGCAACGTCCAGACCTTGAGGTCGGCGTCATCCACGAGGCTGAGAAGAGAATTGACGGATTCACCAAAATTTTGATAAGTATCCAATAACAGTTGTTTGTTAGCTGTTGAATTCCATCCTAGAACAGAGTCAGCACAAAGTCACCGAAGTTCCTCCTGATCATGCATACCTCCTGTATTCACGGCGCTCGAAATCTCGCTCGGGTGAATCGCAGCGCAATTCATAACGGTGTTGTTCTCACAAGGATACATAACAATGCTTCGATCGGCTCCATGCCACATAGACATGTAACCATTACGGTTGAGAAAATGCTCCGTTTGGGGATTGCCGGCAATCTTGGAACACGGGATCAGGAATCTAAAAGCGCTTTTACCGGATCCAAACGGTTTTATTTCCGGCCCAGCCACCGCAGTCCTCACCATAGACTGAGGAAGGGTTATTAGCATCAACGCTCGACCTTTGGCAATGCAGAACTTACGCTAACGCCATCAGCCCCCAATACGAGATCTCCCGCATATGTAGAACCGTCCAACAACTTGACGGAAGCATTGGAGCAATCAACAGCAGCCACCTTGCTAGAGGTTTTTATCACAGCGGGAATACCAGGCGCATCTTGTTGCACTGCGAGCCTCTCTAATTCCTCGTGCAATCGAGCACGGTGAGTCAACATCCAAGGTTGCTCCCAGATGGACAGTGCGCGTGATAAGTCTACATCCACTGTTCTGTTTCCTTGACCATCATATTCTTGAATCTGATATAGTCAGCTACAGCACTATTCAGGCAAGACGAGGCTGTTGCTTACGCCCTGGATTGGATTAGCCCCAAAGGTCTCAGGGAAGACGCCAAATTTGCGAAGAATAACATGGCAGTTTGGAGCCAAATGGATAGCTGCCGCTGTTTCTTGAGCCAGCTGTGATCGCTCAAATATCTTGTTTAAATGTTAATCTGGAGAAATTTCGGAGTCTCAAACGGAACTTGACTTACGACCACTTCATGGCCTTCGCGGCGCAGACCAATGGCGGCAGTGAGGCCTGCAATGCCTGTAATTCCAACGTTAGATCTATTATTTCGTAACTTGAGCACAAATACTAACCCGCTCCTACAATGAGGATCTTAAGAGGTTGCCGATCCATGTGTCAAGTGATGTTTTCGTCGCTTATTTTACCAAATTGCCACAGGTCTGAATCTAGGCAGAAACGAGAGGGTGAAAATAGCTAAAGTTTTTCTGCCGCCAAGGAAGTCTTAGCTGTAGAACCAAGAAATATCCTTTGGAAACAGTACCGACAGGCTTATTTGCAAGGCCTTCCGGTGTCCTGTTGGCCAATTCGGGTGTCGACCCCCATCTACCCGAGCATCGGCCCCTGTTAATGAAACGTCGGCTCCACACCCGAACTGACGAAACTGGCCGAGTCAAGTCTGGACATAGCATCGGATCGAAGCGCTGAATAATGTAGAGGCTGTCCAACAAATATCACTTACTGGTCTTCAGTAATTTCAGATCTTGCCCAGACCATTCGCAACTACCACGAATCGCCATGCCTAACACGATTAGGAATCTCCATACGGTTGATGAAACATCATTTCCGTATGTCTTTGAACAGAATGCCACGGTGCAACTGAAGAGCAGCCATGGCTTGGTTCGATGTAACGTCTACCGGCCGAAAATTGGACAGCCCGTGCCTGTGATTGTTACCTATGGGCCGTATGGTAAAGATATTCCCTATAAAGAGTACGTAGAGAATTCGAATCCTACTCGTTAGTACACGCAGTCCTGACATTCCTCAGCTTCTATCCGAAATCTTTCTCAGAGGTCAATTCTCAGCAAAAGTCCGAGCATTCAGCCTGGGAAACCCCAGATCCAGCTTTCTGGACTAGTCAAGGATATGCAGTCGTTCGCGCGGATGAGAGAGGCCTCGGCCAGTCTCCTGGTATTCTTGACACCATGTCGCGAGGGACCAGTGAGGCATTCTTTGACGTCGTAGAGTGGGCTGCGGAGCAGCCATGGTCATCCGGTAAAGTCGGCCTACTCGGCATCAGTTATTACGCTGGGAGCCAGTGGCGCGTTGCTGCAAGAAGGCCCAAGGGCCTTGCTGCAATAATCCCATGGGAAGGCATGTCGGATTACTACCGGGATAGGTGCCGCCACGGCGGTATTCTCTCCAACTCATTCATCGAGTTTTGGTGGAATAGGCAGGTTATCACCAATCAGTACGGCCGTCCAGGGAGAAGTGCACGTAATTGGGGCCTAGACACAATTGAGGGCGACCTGTCAGATGAAGAACTCCAAGCCAACAGACGTGATCAGACTTTGGACAATCAAAAGAATCGCTTTCTAGACGACGACTATTATTCGTCGAAAGATTTTGAGTTGAATGACATTGAAGTTCCGCTGCTCTCGGTCGGCAACTGGGGAGGTATATTGCTGCATCTTCGAGGCAATATCCAAGGGTTCATGCACGCTGGATCAAAGTTCAAATACTTACGCATGATTACTGGACGCCACGACTTGCCGTTTTACTACGAAGAAGAAGTCGAGATCCAGAAAAGCTTCCTCGATGCATTCTTAAAGGGAGAAGACAGGGTGGGGTGGTCTCAAGAGGGCAAACTCCCGGCAATCGACATGGTGATACGCAAAGGTAATATGGGCTTCAACGATGCGGAAAGAGAGAAAGGTTTCTATCGACGATCGGAGCATGAGTGGCCTATTGCACGAACAAAATACACAAAGTTCTTCCTCACGCCTGACCTCGACCTCAGTTCAGACGAAGCTGCAGGGCAGAAACCGGGAAAGCTCTCGTATCGTGCGCTTAGCACAATCGATGCTCCGCAGCTGTTGCGCTTTAGCACCGGGCCATTCGAGGATGAAATGGAAGTTACAGGTCACGTTGTTGCACGGCTCAACGTGGCTGTGACAGGCGACCAGGACAGCACCACGCCCAGCGATATTGATTTGTTTGTCACGTTGCGCCACCTGGGACCTGACGGTAATGAAATCTTCTACACTGGTACGGCTGGAGATCCGGTGCCGTTGACGAAAGGCTGGTTGCGAGTCTCCCTCCGCAAAGTCGATGATTCCAATCCGAAGCACCAGGAATGGCTGCCGCATCGAAATTATACTAGCAAGGACGTTCAGGAAGTGATCGTAGGGGAGGTGTATCCAGTTGACGTGGAAATTTGGCCAACCAATGTCGTGGTGGAAAAGGGTGGACGGCTTGTGTTTGAGGTATCATCCGGAGACACGCAAGGATCGGGCATATTTCTGCACAACGATCCTCTAGACAGGTAAGGAATTCGCATTGCTTAATCATATGAGACGATGGAATTTCAAACTAACGTTTATCTTTCCTGCAGGTCTATTGAGGTGTTCCAGGGCGAAAACCATATTCATTTTGGACCAAATCACCAGAACTACATAACTCTGCCAATTATCCCCGAACAATCATAGACTTGATAGATGGCATTGAGCCATGAGGCAATAAGAAAACAGAAACTTCTACCTAAAATGAGACTAGTCGACTACGAAGTGTAGACATAGCCATGTGACAAAACTAGTCCGCTTGTTCTCTCCTCTACCATGACTAAAACCCCCCAAGTTCGGAGTTAGGCTCGGGATGTGGGGAACATGCCGAAGTGTCAGTTCCGAGCGGTGTTCGGCTCTAGTCAAACCAGTAGTTCTGCCCCGCCGAACTTCCTCGTCATTCCTCCTCACATCCCGGTACGGCTTCTCTTGGAGCGTATCGTCCCATACCGATAGCACAAGACCCTATCGAGGGCCGATAGATTCAATGGATACGTCAGATAACCCGTCCTTGTTCCAATGTGGCTCCTGCAAACGCCAGTACAAGCGGCTTGACCATCTAGCTCGCCACGTTCGTTCCCGTCTGTCCTTGTTGCCCGGTTCACTTATTTTGGCGTGTAGATGAAGTCGTTAATTCTGAGTAGACACTCAATCGCGGCCCCATAAGTGCCATATCTGTGGCAAGGGTTTCACACGAACGTGGGTCATCTTTTGTCGCGAGGGCATTGCATCGTTGACTGTCCATGTTTTTTAACATATATGCAGAGATCTTCTCAAACGACACATAAACTCCCACAATCTCACGAATGAGTCTAGAGTATCTTCATCGTCAAATCAGCACGGTGCGGTGTCGGTACGCGTCTCCAAGGCATGCCGCGCGTGCTCGGCACAGCACTTGCGATGCAGCGAAGAGAAGCCCTGTCGGCGCTGTAATGATAAGAACCTTCAATGTATCTGGAGCACTCAGACTGATTTGGAGCATCCATGCACTCCTGAGTCGGCAAGTAACGACTCAAATATATCCGACGTCGATGATAGAGTAGATGGCCCGCAATCAAGCATCTGCATGCCATCATTAGTCAATGGCGATGTGCCATCGACCTCCAATGCGCACTCTGACACAATTCAAGTCATGACCGGTCTGGAGCCTGAATCTTCCTTGCTTGATCAACCTGAAATTCTCTCCGAAGCCATTGATCCACAATTATCTTTTGGCGACCTGGATTTCTTCTCCGGCATATGGATGCCCCAAGCCCATGGAGATGATGATATTACTGGGATAGAGATCAACGATCTTGATTTACGGTTCTTGGACAGCTACAATCTAAGCGTACCATTTGAACTCGGGCCAGCGTCTCGGTCTCGGTCGCGAGATGAGCAGACGGCATATGACTTGGCAAGCGGCGAGAGCCACGGCATTCCCAGCGCAGCCTTCCAAGAATCACCTTGGCAGTTCCGACCAAACTCGCAAGATCACGCCGGCGCAGAGGAGCATAACCTTTCACTGCCTCAAGATCTCTTGTCTCATGCATCACCAGAGTCTCGAGTCCCTGGGGATGCAGGCGTGACAAGCGCTCCCTTGGGCGTTTCCGCACGCGACAAGATTCTAGCCATGGTCACCAGATGCTGTCAGTCAGACAACGTTTCCAAAATATTCCTAGCTTTCCCCTCGGTCGAATTGTTGAACGCACTTTTGCAGTATTACTTTACGTCGCACGTCGCTTGGTCCAACTCGTTCCTTCATGCGGCCACCTTTGATCCGAACGAGAAAAAGCCGGAGCTTGTCGCTGCCATGGCGGCCGCTGGCGCGATGTTGACAAGTGATCCTGCTTTGGTGAAATTAGGGCACGCCATCCAAGAGGCTGTGAGAATATCGATACCAAAACATGTAAGTTGCGACCATCATGGCATCAACATATGCTGCTAACATTTCTCCAGTGGGAGCGAGATAATTCCTTGACTAGAGACCTCGAACTTGCACAAGCCTTCCTCATTGTCCTAGAAATTGGACTTTGGAGTGGTCGTAGACGTAAAACCGAGATCGCCGAATGTTTTCTGCAACCTCTGCTCACAATGTTGAGACGCGGCGGTTGGTTCAGGAGGACTCCCTATGAGAAGCCCTCTGGTTTGCTACATTCTTCGGGGAAGAGTCTCGACCAGCAGTGGAAAGAATGGGTTGAACGAGAAGGGTTCAAACGACTCTGTTTCAGGATTCTCCTACACGATTCGAATTGCTCCATGTCACTTCTCGTGAACCCATTAATATCCTATGCCGAAGTTCTACTTCCCCTTCCCGGTCCTCCTCAAACCTGGGCGGTCAGGAGTGCAGAGGCGTGGAAAATAGCTTTTGCAGCGGAGTGTCAGCAGCCATCATTCACAGTCGCTGACTTGCTTAACGACCCCGAGCTACTCGATACCCAGTACAATGCCATTGATTACTCCGTGGCGAGCTTCGCAATGCAGTCATTTGTCTGGGCGATCATCTGGGAGTATATACAGCTCAAAGCATTGCAAAAACAAGCGCCGAGACTGTGGAATAATGCCATAATGGATATTCGCCGAGACGAGCTATTGACAATGCTGCAAACTATGCGAATTAGCCACTCAGTATCAGCCAGCCATGAATTCATGATGAGGCTCGAGACTATGGCTCTACATCTCTTTGCATCGTTCGAAGATGTCCAAATCCTGGCTGGATTCCAGGGTCAAGAGCAGTCACGTAAGATGCTGCCTTTGATAAAAGAGTGGATAAACACTGCAACAGCGCGGCAGGCCCTCTATCAGGCCGGTCAAATATTTCGGCGTGCGAAAGGTATACCGAAAGGATTGATTCGAGGACCCATTGCGTATATGATCTATTATGCAAGTCTTATGTTCTGGGTTTGGGGGTCGCTACAAGGTGATCACGACAAGCAGCCACGTTCCCCATTGGCAAGAAGAACGAGCGTCCTGCTTCCTGGACCAAGCTTGGCCGCGACAGAAGTCCTCCTCGACGGCCAGGAGGAACTTCTAGTACACAGATTCGTCCAAATCGGCCAAGGGTTTCCTTGCATTCAGGTGCCAGATCAGGATGAGTCTTCCCAGCTCGTGACTATCAGGTTGACATCTACAAGCAAAGTCATGGGCTTGATGGGGCGGCTGCTTGAAGGGGGATTTGAATCAAACGCAAAACCTTATCTGGTCTGGAGCTTCTCACGGGTCATCGATGAATTAGGGAAGAATTATGGGCGAGCTTGTAGTATTCGGGAACCGCAGGATGCTCAGGAGTTATAATTATATGCAGATAAGGATCGGTGAAGTCTTTTTGGACTTTTGTAAACCTCTGTTGCCCTTATGGGCTCGCTGAAATCGACGACTGCATCAGTCTTCCCAAATTGCAATGAATGAACATCTAGTTCAAGACGACTATATTATCTAGCTGTGTCTCTCCACGTCCTCAATTTTGCACTTTTTTCTCTAAAAAGATCATCACAGTCGTTCCAGCATCTGAGTATCCATTGTCACATATGGCCAGAAGTAGCAATATAATTTAGCATCTATGCTCTCACTGGTGCCTCGGTAATATCAAAGTGGAAGGAAAACTGTCATTGAATCTTCTTATGGAGCTCTTAGATCCCAGTTATGTTCGTAGTATATAGCATAAAGCCCACACCCCTTTATGGTCTTCAGTCCCATATGGAAGGGCAATTCTCCCAAACATCAAAGTAGCCGTGATTGACGCCTTGCGATTAAGCTTTCCTTAGTCCTTCTTGGGTGGTAGAATCATCACTTCCGGTGTGTTTGCAATATCCCAGTCCGCCGAAACTTCGGGATTTCCAAAAGGAAGCAAAGCAGCGATTCGCATTCTAGAAAACGTCGAGTTAGCGCCGTTCCACATACAAGCAATCCTCAAAAAGGCTGCCATCACCGACCCCAGTTCAGTAATAGGATGCACGTACGTGTAGTTGCCAGGCGCAATTTGTGTGCCGTTGGCGAGCTTGCCGAACCACATGTAATGATGGGAGGTTTGGCGGTTCAGGTAGTAATCTGGCAGGGGAAGGACATCCTCAGGATCGTCTTCCTCGGGGTTATACCAATCCATGCCCGAGTAGCGCCAGTACGTGGTTGAGCCAATGTGACCCTTCTCACCAACAACAGGGGGGTATTCCCAGTCGCGCTCATTCCAGCCGGGTTCATAGATCTGTATACAACTTTAGGGGTGGTTCACAAATGTCATGTAGGCCTGGACTTACATCCCAACGCAACTGGCGTGCTCCATAAACCAACCCAACCTGCAGCTCGGGGTAGTCTTGACTCTCGCTCTTCATATCAAAGCCCCAGCTTCAGAAGCAGTTAGCGGGAAATTCTCGTTTGTATCACTTCACCACATGTGATACTCACTATGGCTTGTCCCAAACATCAGGGATTTCACCAACACTGCCAGTGATGACGCGAGGATACTCGAGGGCCGTCCAGAACATCTTGCTCTCGCGCATGGAAGCTGTTAAGTCGCCAGCCAAACCTGCAACCACGAAAAATGTGTAAGTTCCAAGTCTCAGACTTAAACAGCAGCTACATATTCTAGGCTTTGGCTCTGGAACATACCAAGATAAGAAACCGATAACTGCTCTCCATTGCTGCCAGTGATAAGAATCTTACCGCTGACAATGGGCATGTCCGCGCCCTTGCGACCAGCGGGTAACTCGGGCATCTTGAAGATGAATCTAGAAAACAGAGTGTCGTCAGACCAACAATTTGCAAGATCTCGCATGGGCATACTCACTCGGCCTTTCGGGTCTGCCCTGGCTTCACAACGAAAGACCCAACTGGAAACTGCACCTCGGGCTTGAGTTTGTACATGCGAACCTGCCGTAGCGAGTTCATCTGGGGTGCCCAACCTCCTTGGGTTGGATCCGTCTCAAACGCATCATATCCACCAGCATCCTGAACGCTAAAGGTGTAAACAATCTCATTGTCGCCATTATTGGTGATATCAACGCCTTGCTTTGGCGCGAAGTGCCGCGTGTTGTTCAGTTCAAATCGCTCAAAAGACAACTGAGTGTTGTAGTTGAGAACCTTGCGGGCGTCAATAAGTCCAGTACCGACTTGAGCCGGGCTAGCAAGGTGCTCGCCGCCGTCATCAACATTGCCAACCCATGGTACAGCCACGCCACTCGAGGCAATTCGGGCGTGTAGCACCTTGGCGAAACCCTTGCCATGGACGGCTCGACCGCCGTACTTGCCAATGTAAAGAGCTGCTACCCCGGCTACGTACGGTGTCGCCATCGAGGTGCCACCCAGCGTTGCCCAAGAGCCGAGCCATGTGGGATACGTGCTGGTGATGACAGCCCCAGGTGCGGCGACATCCGGTTTCAACTCAAGGTCCCAAGTCGCGCCCCACGAAGTGAAGAAGCTGGGAACACCGCCGCCCTCCATGGGCAAGTTGAGGTATCCGTCGATAGCAGTGAAATCAAGTGTAACATTGCCACCGCTAGCAATAGTTTTGATGATAGCGGCACCAGTTTCAGTAGTTAACATACCGGTGGGAACCTCTTGCCACGCGTACGGGTCGAAAAAGCCCATCGCCTCGTTGGCATAGAACATAACGCCTAAGGGGTTGAATGGAACCAAGTTCTCGATCTGATCGGCTTCTAAACATTGTTGAGAGATGCGCACAAGAGCAACCTTGCCAGAAAGGTCTGGCGTATTCTCCGGAAGAGGCATGCAGGCGTCGTTTTCGACTGTCGTGTCCAGGCTGATCGCGAATACTGGGGCAGACTTCATTGTGGTAGGGAATACAAAAGGCCCTGATCGGTAAGGAATTCTCTTGGTTTCCACGCCGCTTTCATCAGCAAAGGTAGCAGCAATGGGGGTCGCAATAATGCTGTGCGGGTCCACGGATGCAACAGACAGGACATTCTTGCCGTTTGAACCACTGCTGGCGCGAAACGGACCATCTTCGCCGGAGTTTCCTGCGGCTATTGTGACCACTACACCTTCGTCTACAAGACGAGAAGCGACGGTCGCCCAGGCTCCATTGCTCCAACCATTGTTCTCCCCGATGCTTGCCGAGATAATGTCGGCCTATCATAAGACTTGTGAGATCACGTATATTTGACGTATCCGGAAGGGGGCTGCGCAACTCACACCGTCGTCGTAGGCCTTTAGGAATGCCTCAACCAACGTCACCTCATCAGTGTAATCCTAACAAATTGTTACCAGGTTGCTCGGGGAAGAGTTTGTAGGGATGATCAGGGCAACTGACGACTGCAGTAAAGACTTTGTAGGACAAAATGGTAGCTTCCGGTGCAACACCCTTGTACCTATAAATGTTAGAGCAAGTTTTCACAATTTTATAAAGCTCATTGCCTCGCACCAATCATTATTTCCGGCGATGATACCAGTAACATGGGTTCCGTGGCCCATTTGATCCATTGGGTCCTTATCAGGCGTCTTCTGGCCCTCAGGCCATGCTAGAAAAAGATTGGTTAGCACTTCAAGCATCATCATGGCTTCGGGCGCGCTTACTTCCGTCTCCAACAAAGTCGTAACCACCTGCAACTTTGTAACCGGGTCCAAACCCTCCACCCAACTGTGTGATGTCAGTTAGCGCATCACATTATAAGTAAGTGAGTGAAAAACGTCATACCGCGGGGTGTTTGTAGTCCACTCCGGTATCAACGACTGCAACCTTGACGCCCTTGCCGTAGATACCCGCAGCGTGCAGCTTGTCTACTCCTGTCATGCTGTGCACAGAGTAATTGGCTGACTCGCTACCGGTAAGAGAGACTTCTGCTCCCATATTAGGTAAAAGCTGGATGAGGTGCGAGCGCCATGCTTGTGTCACACGAGAGCTCTTCTCAAGGTCTTCGGTAGTCTTTTGGACAGCCTCGACTGCTACACCGGAGAAAATGGATGACCTGAGCTTTTTCAGAATTTTAACACCGGATTGAGACTCAAGTTCCTTGACAGCAGCGTCATAGTTGGTGTCCTATTCAAAATTAGGCGTATGTTCTAATTGGAAAAGCAAAAAGTAGTATGAACATGCCTGTGCAATCTCGATGATGAAATTGTCTTCCACTACCTGAGCTGCCTCCACCACTCCGGGGATGTCTGATCGGCGACCTCTGGAAGCTGCAAGCCCTGAGCCTACGGCGCAGAGTGCAACAAGGCCCCGCGTAAGCTGCATCTTGGTGGATGTTATAATGTCAAATTGATCATCAGATGATGCTTCGTAGGATATCTGGAAAGAAGAACGGTGCCTTATATACTTGAACAGCATAAGCTGAAAACCGTTTCCTTCCCTCGTCGCCGCCCCAGGGCAGGCTCCACAGCACCAGCTGCTTGTTCTAGAATACGTTCTCAACGACAATAGTTCAAGGCAAGGATGACCTTACTCTTGGCAGAGGAAAACACTCTTCGTTTGTGAGATACCCGTGCCAAGACATCATTATGCATGCATTCTGCACTAACCCTGTCATTTCATTCAGCAAAAGTACCTGGTAAGGAGCAAGGATCTTGAGGAAGCCACAAGTATATGCTCCGGAAGTAGTAGCGTCTGCCGTACAACCTGTTTTTCAGCTCCCTTAGGCTTCTATAGCAGTGGCTCGAGAAAATATATAAAGTCTCTGATTTTCGACGTGGATGCGATCTTGTTAGTCATTCTATAGTGATTGCAAAAGAGCTCATCACGAGATTCATAGTAAAAGACATCTTTACTAAGAGAACAATTCTTGAGACCTGGCGTAATCTTGGAATAACCAGGCCATTCTCTGATCCGCAATCTTCACGATATAGCAATACCCAATCCAACGCAACTCACTCAGCAGGTCTTTCGCGTGATTACTTGGCAGAACGAGCCTATGAATAGACTATTGGATCAAGTTTTCTGATTTGCATGGGGGGCGGCTCGGTCTGTCGAGGGATGCCTACCCTGTAGACGAAAGCTTCGGGAGGTGGGCAATCAATCACCTGCCTGGATTTCCTTGGATGGGTTAGTTCATGCAGACATATTGTGTGAAAAGCAGTAAACGAGGCGAAGTTCATTTGAGTGCACCAGAGCCGACTGGGATCGGCGTGAGACGACCAGAGACAAAGTGGTACGCACATCGACCCATTTTTCCGAGCACGGTTCAAATGTTCGCTGGCGAGGAAAAGCACTCAAGCTCTAGCACTCAAGGCCTGGTGAAAGCTAATATGTGCGAAAGCGGAATAACTTAAGCATGAATATCCCCCTATTGGATGTTGGTGGAATTTCATCAACCCCCTGAGCTGACAAAGGCGGGAAAATTCTTCCAGAGGCATGCCATGCATGTCGTCCATCCGTTGGTCAATCTTTTCACTCGCTTGTACGCACTAGCGTACGCAGTCAAACACATGGGTTATGCTGAAGTCATGTGTATAGGTCGAAAGGTTCTTGGCCGTGCATGCGTTTCCCCCGGCGGTGTGACGAGCAGGATGCCGGGATTGGACTGGCAACGTCAGGCCAAGACTATTGACGAGGTCCACGAAAGAGTCTCGCTCAAGCTTTCACTGGGTAGGTGTTGAGACGTTTCGTAAAAATGGAGTGGCATAGGATATGAACGAATTTTGAAGCCTTGGACGGGCATAGAGAGTCAGATCTTGCGTTATACCAGCGCGCCAAAGTCTGCTGTTGTTTCTTGCAAGATCGTCAGATGACGCTCGCCTCTGATGCCTGTAATTTAGATTCAGATGTGCAAACTTACAAGGGGGACCGCGCGACGCCCCGTAGAAATGAGCGGGTCATCCACACGATTCGGGAACTGTTCCGACAGGGACGAACCCTTGTGTACCAGCCTCGCCACCAGACCGCTTCTTTCCGAGATGAAGAGCGCAAACACCACCGATATCTGTCAATGTCGAACCACTATCAAGTGCATTTTGAGCCATTTTGTATCTTGGCTAAATCAAAATGAACCAGTACAGCTTCGAGACTTACCGAGGCGTCAAACGCCGCTCGAATGAACATACTATCAAGGCCCAACTGAGGCGGTCATCTGACTGCGTTACACCAAGACCTGTTGTCTGCAGAGTATACCCCCAGATGATTGACCCAGATGCGGGGGTAATTATATACGCAGAGGAGCCTGCTGCAACCTTGGGTAGCGGCCCCGAACGGCTAAGAACGGCCCAGCCCTGGGATATTCTCGGCCTCGCAAAAGATCAGAAGAATCGGTGGCGATCCTGGTTCAACTAGTGCTGACCCCGAAAACCCGCCCAGAAAGTCACAGTTTATATTCCTAGATTACATTAAATGGGGGTTGCGGTCTTGCTCACATGAAAGCTCCTCTTGATATACTCATTATCATATTCTTTGTTACTGCTGTCTATAGCTACTCAATGATTAAGTATCTCGTACCTCTAGAGAAACTCGTCCCACAAAAGCTAGATTTAGGCCATGGAGATGGCGAAAACTACGCCATTACTCAGGAAAGTAAGGATAATCTTCCGGCCACATAGGTACAGATCTAGAGCAACTAGATAGTTGGACGACTATTTCCCTGAAAGTGCTTGACCCTATCGCAATTCTTGAACCAGATAAATTCGCCATGTTAAGAGCAACGGAACGCTAGCTTCATGACGACAACAATGACTTTCGGAAATCCGAAGAGGATACGTCAGAATGTTCCGAGGAGGTCTCCAAAGTT
Source organism: Paramyrothecium roridum (assembly GCA_003012165.1). Taxonomy (NCBI): domain Eukaryota; kingdom Fungi; phylum Ascomycota; class Sordariomycetes; order Hypocreales; family Stachybotryaceae; genus Paramyrothecium; species Paramyrothecium roridum. Next base: position 42,597 of record PXOD01000664.1, read on the forward strand.
CATAAGAGCCCACCCTGCATACCTTCTACTCCGATGATATGGTTGCTGAGAGACGATACTGGATTTGTGGGAACAAAATTTCCGAAAATGAAAAGCAGGGACTGAGATCGAGGTGCATGGTTTGATAAAAGGGTGTGGTGCGGTAAGCGCACTGATCAAAGATGAAATTACATTCAGCGCCTGGAAAAATGTCCGTGCAAGCTGAGTACTGATGTGAGATCATTTTCCCTTTTCTATCTTTTCAATCTGCGGCTTGAACTCGTAAGATGCTATATCTTGGCTTGCTTTCCTTACAATCTGCACGCTTAGACAAGAGTCGTTTGGCGGTATCCGCAGGACTGCGTGGCCAGAATTCCAGGCTACGCCGTGTGGAGAGTTTGTGGGGAACAAGTCAGAGCCAAAACCGAGCCCTCTCGCTAAATCGCGACGATACGTTTCGTTGTAAAGTTCATGCCGATGTTGTAATATTCCCCCGGGATTCTTGAGATCCTCGCACTTACCACTGGGGGACACTGTCCTGTTATAGACTGCGATGTATGACCCGGCGTCAACAATGCGAGACCAAGTTGCTATTTCCAATTCGTGTGTAAATACTCCCCACAATACAATTGCCTCCGTGTTCAACCTTCGGCCGTTGGCAGCATCGTAGTGAACCCGCAAGAGATGGACACCGCAGAATTTCGTATCCATGGGGCGGTTCTGGTAAGAGATCAGAGTCCACGGTTCTGGTAGCTGCTTCAAGGGATATTCATATATAGGTGGATGACTTGAAATGACCTCGCAGCTTTGTCTATGTTCAGTCATATAAGAGTGGTCGAGCAGAATAGGAGTATTATCTCTCAGTCTTCCACTCGCCAAGGCAACGGTCGAAGATGGCTCCGCTCTAATGAGGATTCGCACATCCCTTCTGATTCCTTCTGCTATAAGCTTGTTTAGTTTGCGCATTCTTCCGCATCATATTGGAGAACAAGAACAATACCTTCGGGCCAGACGCGAAATCCCATCTCATCTGGGTTCATGATTCTCCACGTCTCTGATGCTTCGTCATACATTGCCTTGATGATGCTTGCACCGCGGACTCTTGCGTAGATAGTCCCAGGCACAAGTTCCTTCAGCAATATGCCACCTCGAACGTTGTAAGCGACGTCCATAGGGCAGTCAACCAAGGCTAGCCATAAGACTTCTTTGCTTTTGCTCTTAGTTGAATATAATCTTGACGAACCAATGAGGCAACGTATGAGCCACATATTGGATAATATTGCTGTGCCGGAAATTTCGATGCTAGCTGAAGAGGGATCAGGACTGTATTTATGTTGTATCTGAGTCTTGGTGTCAGAAAAGACACGACGACCGATGACTCCCACCCTTTGGGCAAAGTATTCTGGAGAAGTAGCTAGACACCCGGACTCTGAGGCTTCATCGGAGCGCCAAAGAAGAATGGAAGGATCATTTGATTGTCTAATAATGGCCTCCTGCAATCGAATAAAAGCTTTACGGCCTTCGCCATACAACAGGGGCATGTTCACGTTGAACAAGCCCAACAGTGAGTAAGCCTGGTCCTCCCTCCGTGTTGTGCTCCGAGAAGCGGCCCAAGTCATCTTGGTGGAGGCAGCAAACCCATCGAGGACCTGGGGTAATAAGTCCTGCGACTTGCAGAGGAGGCACTCGTCATCCCTAACTTGAGATGTGGTTGCATTGCAACGGCAACGTTTTGACATAAAGACTTCCATCCCGATGCCCGTTCGTTCGCAGATTCTGCCAAGCAAGTCGCGGTTTCTCTCACCGAAACATATCCATTTTCTGTCAAAAAACAGTGCCCTCCGTGGCGCAATGAGCTCTTGCAAGGTCCAACCTCTAGAGAACCAGCGGGCATTGCAGAAGATATTGTCGTTGCCGTCGAGTCGCAAAGTTGATGGCGACACAGGGTGTCCCTGTGCTTCGTAATCTTGCAAGAAAACATAGCATATGGAAGATTGTTGATACCACCTGAACATGGAGTTGATGGCCTCGGACAGTTCTGCGCTGCTGCTCTTGTCAATGCAGCAAGTGTCGATCCACACATAGCCGTATCCATCTCGTTTAGCCTGACTACAACTATTTGCGATTTTCGCATAACCAGCTAAACGCCCAAGCTCTGCTGGCATCTTGTCGCGCAAATCTTGAAATGTGACCTCGCCATGGCCCCAAGTGTGGGATAGAATGGCGTAGGGCGGAATCTGCTTTTCGTCGAAAAAGGATTCGAGTCGCCTTGTGCGCACGTTAAGTAGCCACATCTTCCCTTCCTCAATTTAGGACTGAGTTGCAGCTTGGTTCACGGCTCCAAAGGGATCGAAATTCGCAAGGCCTAGGGACGATCTCACGTGTTGCACTCCCCCCGAGGCTGAGAGAATGAGGCTGGCAAATGCCAATAGCTGCTACCCCGCTTCTCTTGAGACCCTTATTACCGATCAGGGCCTTATGTGGGTTCTTGCATAGCTCCTAGCCCGTTATCTTGACTTTCGATACTCAGCCCGTGATTGGTGAAAGCCTCATTATATCAAAAGGATAGATTGCCCAATGCTGGTGCCGCTCCGATACCTATCAACAACAATTAGATTACTGATTACCGCGCTGCTGCTGCACGCCCAATCCGCGGCTCGTGTTGCCGCACCATGAACCTTTCGTACCGGATTGCGCCCTGTGCGCTGGTTGCCGCATGCGTCCCGTGCGATGGCCAGAGCCATAGTTGGATTGATGCTAGCGCTTCAAATGGTTGTTCTCTCAAAATAGTGTGACATGAATTATTCCGGCATCTTAATCATGGTAGATTGACTTGTAGCAGGCCTTGAAGGGTGCGTATGGTTCGCGATAGCTGGCCAGGCATCTTTCAGTAGCTTCGCTGTGCTAAGGTCAATCACCTGCTCAACGACTGAGTAAACCAAAAAGAACGACACCAGCCGTTGAAGCCTCGACCACGTCGTTCTTGGTGCTCGGTTTGACAACCTGACTCTGTCACAAGCGAAAGTGCTCTAGTACTATTGAAAAGACAAACTAGTGGAAAAGAATTGTGGGAATCACGCACCGAGCCAAACCCGTGAACCAGGTGCTCGGCATTAAGCGGCATTTAGCTTGTAAACAACAACTGAAGTCCCTGGCACCTTCACACTGTGAACTGCCCATCTCCACTCTCATGATCCGCCTTCGACCAAAATGCCCCCATGGCTTAACCTGCTGGTGCCTAAAACGGAGCTCTAGCAATGTTCCGCCAAGTCCCTTATAATTTTTTTTATTTTTTTTTCGCTTCGTCATAATTCCAAATATTTGTCGGCCCAAAGCATCATTTGGGGGACACTTTTCGCCAAATTATCGCCATGATAGCCTACAAGCGTGTCGTATTCACCGAGAATACTGATCCTCAAAAAGTGTATTTACTTCTAGAGGAATGCATCAGGTCGCCACAATGTGCAGAGGCCGTTACAGAATTCGTTTTTGACACAACACGTCCACTAAGACGCCCACCCCCCGGCTATGACGCTTTCCTCGCCAAAGTCGACGGACTGCCTGAAGGAAACGAGATCGCTCTGTTGCGTGACGCCATGGCTAAGCTGGACCTTGACGACGCGGCCAGAGACGCCTGGGTCCACATCCTACGAACTGCAAGCCCCGAGTATTTGAAAGCCTACGAACAGACTGTGCTGGCCGGAAGAGACGGACTCTTCATCCCGGATCATCCCGGTCATCGGGATGACCTTGAATGTGCCGCCGTGCTCCTGCTCATTACGTGTCCCAACATAAAGTCATTTGTCTACGGAGATAGTGGCTTCGAAAGAGGGCCACTGCAAGGATTTCTCCGTAAGAACAACTACAGCCTGCTCCCGGAAAGATACCTGGAGAAACTCGGTCACGTTACCATTTTGGAAAGCAAAAAATATTACGACAATCGCTTCTACACAAGCATGAACTTTACTAGTCTCTTACGCTTGTTCCATCGTTTACCTGGGTTGCAGAGCGTTTCGGTCGATGGAGTTTACTTGGGCGAGGGCGAGTGGCGCGAGGAATTCCCCCCAGGTACATCCGACATGAAGGAGATGCATATCAAGCACTCTGCATACCCTTCGTCAGCACTCGGAGTGACTATACGTATTCCAAGAGCGCTTGAAGTGCTTTCATTAACGACAGGGAGACGTGGTATATGTGGCGGTTACCTTATTGGTGTTCTACCTGTTACAATCGGTAAGGCCTTGCTCGGGCATAAAAATACGCTCCGCAAGTTGCATATTGATCTGGATGGGCTTTATCTGGACTCCACGCAGCTTAACTCCAGGAGTTACAGAGATACTTTGTTTGATGACTATGACGCCGACGCCGCGAAAGAGCGAGACGAATGGTGGGACCGAGATTTGGAAACCAGCACAGCGGCTTACCTCCGAACTTGGAATATTCCTGACACGCGGGAGTATGGGTCGACGATTGGTTCTCTGCATGATTTTGGTTACCTCAAGCACCTGAGTATAGGCATCAGAATTCTTCTGGATGGCGCTGAAAAACGTGATTATGATACGAATCGTATCAACGGATACTCTGAAGCACCTTTTCGCCTGATTGATGCACTGCCTGCCGGACTTGAGCATCTTACTTTACGCGGGTATGTCAAGGGTCAAAACTCATACTTTGATGGTCAGGTCGAGGAGTTTATGAGATTGAGGACTAGTAGACTCCCTGAGCTAAGAGTTGTTCGTGGTGTCGACTCGTTGATTCCAAGCTCCAAGGATTTGGATGAAGACGAAGTGGAGTATGAGGTGGACAGTGATATAGATAATTCCGATGATGACGAGGGTGAAGAAGAGGATGCTATTGAGGCTTGTGACGAGGACAGCGAGGAGGGTCATGGATTCTATGAGAGACGAGATGTAAAGGAGGAATGGGAAGTAGCTCAAAGTCTCTGAGTTCTAATCCCAAATATCCTAAATACGCAGACTTCTCATATTTTGGGAGCAGTCTCACTGATCATTCACTTTGCAAACACAAACTGCAATATGGACGAAATTCTAGCAGGTAATGTTGTTGCCTCATTACATCATCCTCCCGGTGAAGTTGTGCTGGATCTATGTCTACAAGTTCCAAGAAAAAACTCCACAAACTCCTTGCGCTCCTTGGCATGACGCCCTCAGTGCCAAACATCGCCAATAGCCCTTGTCATTTCGATACCAGAACACAGTAGCATTGATCAGCTGGATGCTAAATATGATGCAAATCGTGATAGAAAGGGCGCGGCAAACATCATTCCATTCCTTGTACCAAGTAAGCGCCTGGCGTTACCATGCTCCCGCAAGGCCAATTTTCACGGAAGCAAGGATGAAAGAAATGAGAGAAACCGAAACAACACCATATTTCCTGGTTACAGAGCTCCGCATAGAGAGTTTCAACATACTGACAATGTTACAGAGTGGTAAAAAGCAGTTACCGTAAAGAACGCTAAACTTCTCAGTTCCAAAAGACTTGAGGGTCAGTGACTGTCAACAGATTTCAGGGACCATTCAGCCCTACTCATCGGCCAGTGCCACAGCAGATTCTACAGTGGGGAGACATACATTTCGCTCAATGCTGCGTCCTGAACCTACAAGAGCAAGTTGTTGGAGCAGCGAAAAGGTATTGACAAGATTCAGATTAAGGAATTATATAATATTCTATTACTGAGAGATTCTTTTAAGTTTTTAGAAGAATCATCTGATAAATTAATAATTATTATATTAGGGAATTAAAATGGTCATATTCTGTTGTTATGCGGAATTATTGTCGATCAACTGTATATGTGTGCAATGTGCACATTCGACGTCATTGATCACAGAAGCCAATTGTTGAACTGTATGCACTTCTAAGCCTCGTGCAGAGCTCTTTCTAATCATCGAGAATTCCAAGCATGGAATTGTACTAAACACAATTGGTGGCCTGAAAGTAGTAAAGCAACGTGTAAAATTGAATTTACTTAAGCTAAAGTTGACGAAACTATCTACTGGCAATGGCCAAATTACCTTCTGCTTTCCGATTCTTTTTGCCCTGTCACATGTGGCGGTCCCTGAAGTAGATGGTAGCGGTAGGATCCGGGACGTAGGCCATCTCAATGTTAAAAGTCTGTGGTCGCTTCCATTCACCACCTTCAGCCTGTCCAGCAGGGCCAAGAGCGATCTCATACCTCATCAAGATCTCAATGACCACTGACTTCATCTCATTTGCAGCATAGAAGCGACCAGGGCACGCCCACTTGCCGTGGCCGAAAATCACGCTCTCGTTGGACGTAGTGACTAAGTGGTGCTTATTTTCGTGTCCTGGCTGGTCGCGCAGGTCACTGAATCGCCATGGATGGAACTCATCCCAGGATGGCTGAGGCGGCAGAGGCGCAAGGAATTTGTCGTCGATGGCGGAAGTGTGCCGAGCCGGCGCCACACAGATCGTCGACCCGCGAGGTAGGTAGTCGCCGTTGGATAGCACGATCCCCTTGGGTGCAGTCACGAGGCGGAGCAGAACTGCCGAGCCAATCGGGTTCTTTCTCTGGCTTTCCTTGATGAAGCTGTCGAGCTTCTTCAGCTTCGGCATACTCTTCTTTCGGAACTTTCCATAAGGCTCCTCAGCAGCGACACGTTCGATTTCCTCTCTAAGAATAGCCGCGTATTCTGGATGGGAGGCCAAATCGTACATGACATTGGTGAGGGTCACATTCATGGTGTGAGTCGCCGCAAAGATTCCGGATAGCACAGTGATGGCGACACTCTCGGTGGTCGGGATCTGTCCCGGGGGATAGTGACCTAGCGACCACATTGCCAAGCTGTGGAAGTTGTCTGGCACCGAGTCAAAGTAGCTATTTTCTTCGTCGCATTTCATCAACTTGTGCGCGTCCACCAGATCTTTCAACTGTGGCTCAAGCTTCTTGGCAACTTGAATTCGATAGTTCTTCGCATTGCGGATAGACTTGAGGAAGGGTACTACCACAGGCCGAATGATGCGAGGAACACTGAGCACATCCTGACACGCCTTGATGGCATCGGCTGTGTAGTGGCTGACCATACTGATCCACTCCTCGTCGCGACACAGTGTACTGCCGACCAGTACACGGCCACTTGAAAGGGCGACAATCCGAAGGAGCTTGTCCCAAATGTTTATGGGAGTCCACGCAGGACAAGCTCCGATACCTTCGTCGACGGCATACTTGATCTCGTCCTGCAACAGTGCGAGTGTGCCATCGACATTGGCGAGAAGTTCTTTCTCCACAGCTCCCGCAAGGGGAGGATTGCTGCCCAAGCCAGTGTAGTCCCCATTGAGTGTATTATGAGCACTCTGTCTGGCCGAAAGTTGGTCATCGGGAAGGTCTTTGAGCTCCTCAAAGAGATAGTTGGGCAATATGATGCGTGGGTCATTGCCTCCAAAGAGAAAGGTCTTGTTTTGATACTGCATAAAAGAGGTTAAGACGATGACCTATATGGAAACACTGAGTGACCTTAACTGACTTTGGCCTTGGCTTTCATCAAAGAGACGTGCCAATTATTCGGATCAAGCTCGGCCAAGGGAAATTTGGGCTTTGGAGGTAGACTCAAGTACCATTTTATACCAAACAGTACCAGAATCGCCACAGCAGCAGTAATGGTAGTAAGAGACATAGAGAAAGATTGAATCGGCGGCAAAGGATTGCTTCTACGGTATGCAGACTATCAGACAAACAGAGGCCCTGAAAATCAACATATGGCCTGGGTTTCTTGAGCCTTTAATGCGCCAGTCAAAGTCCATCTCGATGGGTTCCGGGCACCCGGTTACGGCCTTTTTGCACTTTCAGAGCATTTACACGAGGTTCGAGGCTACCATACAGGGATTTGCATTTCTCGGAAGCCGCGGGTCTAGGTGGTATTCACGATATTGTGTGGTGGCGTTGCTATCAAGCCGCGGATCTGGTTCCTGTTCAAGTTTAAGCACTAGAGATTGAAATAATCGACGAGGGCCTAGGCTTCTGGAACCCAAGACAAAAACCCCTGCGCGATCATTCGCTTGGACGTCACATATTCACCGACCAGGTTCTATAGCCAATTGCGAAGTCCAAATCACCATGCGGCGAGCTTACCGAGCGCGCATGTTCGTGTAAAACTCCTAGTTCGGACGAAGCGCATGAACCAAGCGTAATTTTTCTCTGCCTGTATGCATCTCTCCGGTTGACTGGGAACAAGCAAGATTGATGGCTTGTAACAGCCTCCAAGGAATTCAGGCCCAAAGCTTGAAGTTGTAGCAAGCTGATACATATCAAAGGTATTCTTGCATAGCCTCGTAATCTACCAGAGCGCTCTGAATTTGCCTCCATATTCTTAAACCACTAGTCCCAGACGTATTGGTGGTGTTCAAAGACAGTGCAAGTATGGGCTCGGTTGCTAATAGGCACGTCTGCGACTTACACTTTCTCAAGTTATGGCTGACAGTTGTCCGATTGTCCCACGAGAATCAGCCAGTAACTAGCCCTTGCAGATCTAATATGACATTGATTGATTATCGCCCAATACAACAGACTAGCATCCGCCGAGCGATCCGTTTGAGCGTACGTGCTAGTAAGCGAACAAGACGGAAGCTACCCTACGGCGACTTTAGAGACCATGCCGCGCCCAGATTGGAAACATGGTGCGCGAAGTGATGGGCCTGACGCAATGCCGCTCCGGGAGAGCCGGGATTGGCGTGGACCCCAATCTTTTGGACGGCCTAAGCTTTTGGCCGACAACTCGACAGCATTGCTACGATTTAGAAGGGGGGGTCACTTGGGAGCCATCGAAGTGCACGTCTGAGAGGATGATCTGCAAAAATGTGCGCTCTTTGGTAACTTGCCCCATTGGTTGTTCTACATACTGCGGGCGCATGTCTCTATCTACCTACTCTCGACTAGAAGCAGCCTGCGTAGTATCACCAGCGCTCGAGTGCAGGCCATTTCCAAAGCACTTAATCCTTCAAGAGTTAAATGGTACGAGATGTGCGATCGACGGCGGCGCAGCGGGAATTTATAGCCAAGGGTGGCAGTTTAAATACTTGGCCAAAAATATCCGAATCTTACGATGGCACCTCGAACCGTGATCCTATGCCAGGGGTCCGTAAACCATAAGACGATTTTGAGGCACAACCCCATGCACATGGTAGGGCAGCTGTCAAATCGCCTAATTTTAGTGGATACTATTATGGACATTCATTCGTCGCAGGTCGCTCAGGCCTCTTCGTTCCCAAGCATCTCCACGCCCAGTGGTATGTTTAGGGCTTCACAGTAGGGCCTGGCTGGCCTGAACTGGCTGTCGTGGGAGGGGTTCGAAGATGGTCCGTTCAGTGGAACACGCCATTCTGAGCAGCACCGGGGGTCGACTGGCGGCGTCAAATTCAGAGCTGGGAGGATATATAACCTTCCTGAGAGCATAATGCTTTGTGAATTCGATATGTACTAAGACAACCTGAACCTGCAAAGGGCAGAGCAACTATCGAGGTCACAAGAGAACCCACTGGGCTCAATCAAAATATAACAAGCTAACTCGCATTTCGGTTGCACCCTCTCAGCTCGCGTTGTCTGTTTTCTGTTCTTCTTTTCCCACAGCTCAACCTGTAAACAAACAAAATGGCTGCCTTGAACTTCGAGACAGTCAGCAATGCCATCCCCCTCGGGGCGGTTGCAGGAGGCATCGCTGGCCTGTACTTCCTGTACCTCGCGTGGAACTGTTTCTACAACATCTACCTGCATCCCCTGAGCCACATCCCCGGCGACAAGTTGGCCGTCATGGGACCTTACCTCGAATTCTACCATGAAGTCATCCGCGGCGGTCAATACCTCTGGGAAGTTGAGAAGATGCACGAGAGATACGGTAAGAACTCAAACGGCTCGTGTTTGTGAATGAATTTTCCTGATGATGTTGTTGAATAGGCCCCATCGTCCGTGTCAACGCGAGAGAAGTCCACGTCAAGGATTCCTCCTTCTACCACACCATCTACGCCGCTGGCTCCCGAAAGACGAACAAGGACCCCTCGGCTGTCGGAGCTTTCGACGTTCCCTCGTCCACCGCCGCCACGATTGACCATGACACGCACCGTGCTCGCCGCGGTTACCTTAACCCCTACTTCTCCAAGCGTTCCCTGGCCAGCCTGGAGCCTACCATCAACGAGCGTATCGGCAAGCTGGCCGAGCGCATGAATGGACACATGAACGGCAAGGAGATCCTCACCCTCGACGGCATCTTCTCCGCCCTGACCGCCGATATCATCTGCTCGCGTTTCTACGGAAAGAACTTTGACTACCTCAGCGTCCCCGACTACCACTTTGTCGTCCGAGACGGTTTCCAGGGTCTTACCAAGCTCTACCATCTTGCTCGATTCCTTCCCACCATGGTCAACGGTCTGAAGGTCCTCCCTGAATGGTTCGTTCGCATGTTCCTGCCTCCCCTGGCCGATCTTATGGTCATGCGTCAGGAGATCCACACCAATGGTGCCGAAATGTTCACCAACAGCCACACGGCCGATTCCAAGGCCTCTGCCCTCGTCGGAGCTCTGGCTGACACCAACATCCCCGTCCATGAGCGAACCATCTCCCGTCTGCTTGACGAGGGCACTGTCTTCCTCTTCGCCGGTACTGAGACCACCTCGCGTACTATGGCTATCACCATGTTCTACCTGCTGAGCAACCCCGACTGCTTGAGGAAGATGCGTGAGGAGCTGGACACTCTTCCCGCCTCCGAGGGCTTCGCGCACTCTCTCCAGACTCTTGAAGCTCTTCCCTATCTGGTATGTCTTTTCCCAAATGTCAAGTTTGGAAGCGGATCCTTTTTCTAACATGCAGTTCTCAGAGCGGTGTTGTCAACGAGGGTCTCCGTCTCGCTTTCGGTCCCATCACTCGCTCGGCACGGGTCCCTATGAACGTGGACCTGCAATACCAAGACTACACCATTCCTGCCGGCGTAAGTTTTCAAACTAACCCATTTCACTGCGACAGAAAATGGCGTCTTTGATCGGGATTGGTAGGCTAACATCATCGCAGACCCCCCTGAGCATGTCGACTTACTTTGTTCACACCGACGAGGAGCTCTACCCTGACCCAATGGCGTTCAAGCCTGAGCGATGGATCAAGGCTGCGGAGGATGGCGTTCCCCTGAAGAAGTTCCTGACCAACTTCTCCCAGGGCAGCAGACAGTGCATTGGCATCAAGTAAGTGATTTTCCGGAAGACTCTTTGGCTACTGAGCTTGACACAACGGACGCTAACCCGCTTGCGTGCAGCATGTCTTTCGCCGAGATGTACCTGACCCTTTCGCGCGTCGCTCGTGAGTTCGACTTCGAGCTGTACGACACCACCATGGCGGATCTCGACTTGACCTACGCCCGTATCGTCGGCTACCCCAAGGCTATCCCCGGCAAGACGGAGGGAACCGGCGAGATCAGGGTCAAGGTCCTGAACAGGCACAGCCCCAATTTCGAGAAGCAGGAGCTCATCTCCACCGCCTAGACCAAGGCGGCCGCTTCCCAGCAACGCAAACAGAACATAATGACACGCGCTGATAATATCTCCGGACCATAGACCTCAGCGCGACAGACGACCGACAAGGTCGGAACTGGTAGGTGATTGGGATGGACTGACTGGATGAATTGGAGTTTTCATGGCCAGGGAATAGAGTCAAACTCAAATAGACTGTTTTTTTTCTGTATTTATCTTCTACGACCGGTGAGTGCTTCGATTTGAACCCCATAGCCAACGGAATTGAAATGCTGGTTTTACTTGACTACACAATGACTTAATGTTCCTCGTCTTGATTGCTTCGTCAAACTCCATGTGAATTTCTTGAATTCTATGTTGCGCTTAGTGAGGAGGTGCTTCCAGCTCTCTGGATCTCGTAGGCGAGTTTCTGTGCCGAGTGACTAAGAACTTTCCCGTTTAATGTTAAGGAGGCATTTTATTTAATTTTGTGAAATGACTCCTTTGTATCGTACGATCCATCTATCCGTCTATCCGCCGATCCAAGTTCGCGAACTCAACGCGCCCCAAGAAGCCGCGACACTAAACCGCACCGTAAGCGGCTCTCAGCCTTGATATTCAGATTAGGTTTGCGACGGAAATTTTCGAGAACCTTCGTTCGAGAGCGTCCGAACTGTCGGTGCAGCTCCAAACACCCTGCGGGTCGCAGTTTTTCAGGCCCCACGGGGTCCCGTGCACTCATTGGCTGGGACAGCCCTGTGATGCCGGTTAAGGCCTCCCTCCCAGAACTTGAGGTGGCTCACGTCGGACGCATTCCACTTTTTGCTGTTCTATTCACAAGGGCTGATGAGCAAGTCTATTCGCTGGATTTGGCCTTTGAAACTATCCGAACGCGAAACAGAGGAATGCAGGCAACGCCCAATCAGCCTCTGACTTCCTTGCCATGGCTGTCAGGCCACGCGAGCCATTCTACAAAGCAAGTAATGGGGAAGCTTCGACATGTTGCTAAGGCCTCACAGGTTTCTCTTTTCGGACCTTATGCTGGTCCCAGCCAAACCCTGAATAGCCAAGCGTCCCCTTGGAAAGCTGCTACCCAATCGCTGTTGAAACTACTTAAGCTCACCTGGGCCGTAAGAACAGCCATGCTGTTCTGTCTAAGAGGAGATATTGTCGGATGACATTGGGGAACCAAAATAAAAATACAAGTTTAATTTCAGCCTTTGTCTCCAGTAACGTCCATCTTTCAAGAAAGGGGAAGCGTCAATCTTCCCATAATCCAACGCGCAACATGGGTAGCCTGCCCGCTTTCCAACTGCCCCCCCTAATTCCCGAAAATCACCGGTGGACCATATCAAAGACAAACCCGCGCCTGGCACGACGGAGGGGCCTCGGCTTCGAGGTAATTGTAGGGTTCGAGCAGCTGAACCGACGGGGCCAGTACGACCTGTACCTCACCGCGTCGCTCCAGACCGTCGGCAGCACAGCATCGCCGGCCGTGTCCCTGGCGTACCTCAAGGAGAAGTTCGAGTCGACGCTGCTGGTGGCGCGCCATGAGCATCCAGAATGTGCTTGCACAGCTCATTGGGACGAGAAGCCCCACCCCATTTTTGAGTACGAGTCGCCCGAGAGTGACGAGGCCGCACTGGCGTGGGCCAAGGCCACCGTCCACGCGGTGCCCACCAGCCAAACCTCTCAGCAGGTTTGGTATGAGCTGGAACGCGAGCGACAGCAAGCCGCCGTCGCAGACCGCAAAGCAGGAAAGCCGGTGGACATTTTCCTCATCTCAGACGTGCCCGACGAGAATGCGCCTCTCCCGGGGGGGGCGGTGGTCGACGTCCTCTTCCACATGAACCATCTCTACTGGGACGGCATCGGGGCGCGAATCTTTGCCGGCTACCTGCTTCGCCAACTGGGCGACTTTATCGGAACGCCGGCCGGACAAGAACCTCCCAAGGTCCAATGGGGCACGGAGCTGTCCAACTTCCACACAGCTGCGATCGACGCCATGAAGATCAAGATTGAGACGCTGGGCGAGGAGTTTGAGGCCCGCGGCCGAAACTACGTCAACACTTTGGCGCAGAGCATGGTAAGTCCACAATCGTGTTGCTCCCGTCTCTCAATACTCGGAACAAATCCTCCTCTCTCATGGGCGGTCCTTTTACGGTTTACTAATACGTGCCGTGTCTCAGAACTCCCGCGGTATGCCGTTCAAGGCTAGCGACGAGGCGATACCTCGCGCGCACGTCCTGACTTTCACGCCGACAGAGACCAAGGACATCATCCGCGCCGTCAAGACCCGGCTCGGCCCCAAGTTCACAATCTCGCACCTGGCGCAGGCCGCCACGGTCGTCGCGATGCTCGCCACCTACAAGCCCACGACCGAGGTCTCTGAGACGGAGTCTTTCGTGGCCCCCACGGCTGTGAATGCCCGCCGCTACCTTCGGGAGGATCTCAAGGACAGCTACATGGCCGGATGCGTCACAGGCGCCGTCATCAAGGTCGACAACGTCAAGTCGCTCCTCGTCACCCTCGACGACGACAAGGACGCCGTAGTCGCGGCCTTGAGCAGCGCCACCAAAGACGTCAAGGCGTCGTTCGACCTCTGGATCCAGGATCCGTCGCAACTCGCCCTCGGGCTCAGATGTCTCACCTTCGAGGGTATGATGCTGGCCAGGTACGTAGTCACCCCTGTTGCAATGTTGCACTCCCCCTCCATCCCAGAGCAGAAGGAGGCTGACAAGGATTGTTTTGCTGCAGAAACCCAATGCCGTTTGACAAGACGTCCGGGCCGGTAAGTGATGCCTGCTCTTGGCTCCTGCAGAGGTGTTGATTCGCCTGCTGCGACCCCAAAGTGCGGAAGCGAGAAGCATCGACGGCAGTGCTGATCTGTATGACTTGCATTAGTTCATCTCAAGCGACGGCATCAACGAGCTGTACATCCCTACAGCTGTGACGTCGACAGTGACCGGCGAGACGATTCTCAAGACGGTCAATTTCACCTTTCTGCTGAACCAGTTTCTTCCCTATGTGTAAGTCCAGAATATCTCGGTTCCTCTTCGCTTTTGCCATCTTCATCTCATGCACTTTTACCCTACACTTGCGTTTCCCACCTCCACCTGTCATTACTGTTTTCTAACAATGTCCAGGGCACTGCGCTTGGACAGCTGGAACGAGACTTCGATGCTGACCATCTGCTACAACGACGCCAACTTCACGGAAGACGAGACGGCACGGTATCTCAAGTCGGTTGCGGACTTTATGCTGGCTTTTAGACTGTAAACAACTTGTGCATTCACTGGAGTACGGGGGTGGGAGAAGCTGGGAGGCCTTGTTTCATGACACTGTATAATGATGAACAGACGTTGCAACAGCTTGCTTTGCTATAGCGGGCAAATCAAGAACAGTACCAAACCAGACGCAAGTGAGAATAATGGTTGTATCGTGCGTGACCTCTGCGCCTCGGCTCCCATTTGCCCGGTGTCGGCGATGCGAGCCAATGTTGCCATTTCCCCTCGCTTCGCTCATTTCATTTCAGGGCGCGGGCGTCGCCTTTCCTCGGCGAGAACCAGGGGATCGTCGACGCTAGCAGCCTGGGCCAGCCAGGGCAGGGGAGGGCCCCCCAGTGTGTTGAATCGATGGATCCCGGGGGAGATATCCGATCCCTGACGCCCCTGCAAAGAAGCCTTGGCCAACTGACACTACGTGGCTTTTACCCCGGCCAACGTCAGCTGAAGGATCCTTAGCCGCCCGCACATGGACGGCTAGGCGGCAGGCTTGAGGGGCCGACACGGCGAATGACGCCTCGTGTATGCACTTGGGCGGTGGGGACCAACAGATAAACAATCAGCAAGCAAGGCAATGCAATCAATAGGCATTATTACGCGACGCTTCTCGAGTTATGGGACGCACTTGACGGGGGCGATTGACATCAATCAACGTCGGGGGACGACTACGAGGGTCCGCTTTTGTGAGGTCTTTTTTGATCCCACGAGACATTCACAGCACACTCAACGAGCACATCAGCAGTATTTAAGATAGCCGTTGCGTGGGGCTCACGAAGCAATTGCGCAGTGCGCAGCATCAAGTGGAGCAGCGGCCGCCATGGCTAGCTCCCATACGCGCCGCTCCACTCTTCCCCTCCGCAATTATCAAGCCGCAGTCGAAGCGAACGTAGCCAGGCCGGGCATAGAGAGGGCGAGGCAGGGCGACACATGTTCGTCGGGGTTCGGCCGAGGGAGGGAAACCTAGGGACAGTCGGAACTGTTAGCCTCGCTGTGTCCTGTCCAAAAACAAATCTGCATCTCATGCAAGCCTCTCAAAAGTCCATGTTCAGACGATGTCGCTCTTCCAAAGCTGTAAAAGGTTGTGATCATAGCCCACAGGGCTGTCACCTCGGCAAAATTTTGTTTCTTCATACAGGAGAAATGTGGTGGGAGGAAAGATGGGTAGTAGAAGAGAAGTGGAAATCTTACCTTTGGAAGTGTTGTGACGGAAACATTGCGCCGGCCAGGCGTGGAATGAGCCGAACCGTCGGTGATGCGGTGGCGACAGAGAGGCGTCGGCGCGGCGCATGATGCGTTGCGCACAGAGGTGACTGAGAAAAGTGTGTCAGATTCTCACCTCTCAAAGCTGACGGCATTGGCAAACAGAGGCACCGTTCGCCGAGAGGATGAAAAGCAGCAGCGGCATCTCAGACTTTAGAAAGCCTCATCTCGTTTCCGAGACGCTGCATGGCATCGTCATCGCGAGACGAGGCTGCTTCTGATGTGAAGATGGGAGAGTAGAGTGAGGCAAAGGAAGAAGAGTTTCTGCTTATTTTATACCTCCCCTTCCAGGGCTCAAAAAGGTCCCTGAATCACGTGGGAACGTGCCCAACCCTGCGGAAACGCAAAGAAATGTAAAGGTACCGCTCATTCGCTTACGCAGGGTCACGTGTGCTATCGGCAATTCGCATCCTGAGGGTGGTTGAGGTTGTGTACCAAAAGGTAATAAGGGAGGTACTCCGTACAGCAGCGTACCTACTAACTAAAGATCAGGTCACTCAAGGTACTTGGCAGCAGCAGCGACAGCAGGGCCCAGCCAGCCGGAACGGCACACTATGATGTAATTTGTCGGCGCAACAATCAGATCAATGGAATATTAGCATAGTAAATCTGATATTATTTAGCATACGCCTTTCTTCCGCACCGTCTTAGTCGAGGCGATTTGCGACGATTTAGCGCTGTGGCTAGCTGGCCCCTATCACGGCCCTTCCCGTCGAATAATGGATAACGGGGGAAGAGGGGACTGAGCTAAGAACGGGATCCTCTGCTAGCTTGTGCCCTACAAAGGCACTAAAGTAAATTGCTGTACAGCAGGTACCTCAGGTACCTTATGTAAGGTAAGGTATCAGCGCGCCAGCGACAGCGATACCCGCCAGGGGGCACGTGCACGTGCGCCAGTGGCTGCCGTGGTGGCTCTGTGGCTGGTGTCGGCCCCAAGCCCGAAACAGAAACAGAAATTGTGGGGGGAGGGCGCCCGTGCGCCTCACGTCACTCTCCATTCCCCCAATCCGCCTTGTTGCCCTTCCTGGACAATCAACCACGGGCAATAAAACAATTCCCGAACAGGGGTCTTGGTCCTCTGGATCCGGCGAATTTTATCGCCTCACCTCGCAAGCCATGGACGCCTCTGGTTGCCTGGCAGCCTGCCTGGGACGCTCTACACATTCGCTCTGAGGATCGGATCGGATCGCTCGCTCGCTCGCTCGCTTCGGCACTGACGTTATTTTCGGGGGTCCCAAAGGCACCTAGACCTAGACCTAGACTTAGACTTAGACTTGAACCTGAACCCGAACTTGGGACTTGGGACGGGTGCACTGTAACAACACTTCCCTAACTTACACTTACTTACCTGCCTTGCCTTGCCTTGCCTTGCCTTACTTTACCTTACCTTACCTTACACTTCCATTCCTTTCCCCCAAAAGGAAGGCAACCAACCAACCAAGCGTTCCGTAAATACTCTGTTGCATTTCCCCGTTCAGTCATTCACGTACAGTGCAGCGACAAGTTCCCAACCGGCTCAAAGTCCGCCGTCCGCGTCCGGCCCAGGGCACCAGACAGCAGACAGAAGTATCAGCCCCCCCTCCGGCCCCCCTAACCCTCCATTGGCATCATGTCGCCCATCACCATCACATTTCCCAAGCGCACACAGGAGAAGGAGACCAGCCTGTTGATGCACTACCTCGACGTCGTCTTCCCGCTGCAGTTCCCCCTCCACGACAGGAGCTACGAGGGCAAGCGGGAGTGGCTGCTGGCCATCCTGACCTCGTCCCGCAGCGTCTACTACGCGACCCTGAGCCTCAGCCTGCTGCACAAGGAGTCGCGCCTCGACGACTTTGAGAGCGTGTGGCAGAGCGAGCGGACCCGCTACTACATCCTCGCTGTCCAGGAGTTTCAGCAGCTGCTGGACCAGCTGGATACCGCCGCCGGCATCGCCAAACTCAAGGGCAACATCCACGCCCTGGCCAGCACCGTCCAGCTTATAAGTATCGAGGTAAACTCCGTGCAGACCCCCTTTTCTTTCCCCCCTGTCGCTTCTCGTCGCCGGACAGCACTTGCACTAACACCGCTACTCTTCCACCATACTCAGTCTTCGAGCCTCAGCCTGGGAGATTGGCAGGTTCACCTGCTCGCCGGCAATGCCCTGATCCCGGATCTGGTTCAAGGCTGGACCCTTGTCCCCAAGTCAGGGCGCTTCTCGTCCTCCGTGTGGAGCATCTTGGATGCACCGCGCTTCAGCGCCACACACGATGAAGACGCATTATCGTACGAGTACATCGGCGCCCTGCAGTTCCTCACCAACATGCTGGCCATGTTTGGCGTCTTTTCCTGCATCTCCATAGGCCCTACAGCCTCGTCGTTTGCGGACTACCTGTATTTGCTGGACCAGGATGGCCTGATCCAGATGGATCAGCTCATAGGGTGCAAGAACTGGGTCCTCAGGGCCATCCTCAAAGTCGGCGAGCTGGATCAGTGGAAGCGGGTTGAGCAAGAAAACCACCGACTGAGCCTGAAAGACCTGGGGACACGCGCCACCGCGATAGAGAGCCTGGTGGAAACGGGATTGCGCGAGGCCTCAGGGAGTGCATTGGTCGACCTCATCACCAGCATCTATGCCACGTCCGCGCTGACGTACATGCACACCGTCGTCTCGGGCCTCAACCCCAACCTGAGGGAAGTGCAGGACAGCGTTTCCGCAACCATTGTCCTACTGAAACAGCTCCCTGATGCCCGGATAGCGAAAAATCTTGTCTGGCCCTTGGTTGTTACTGGGTGCATGGCTTCACGGAGCCAGGAGGATTACTTTAGGGGGTTGATTGCGGTCGCGGGGACTTCGGTGCGCGGCCTGCGCAATTGTTGCGGTTTGTCCACAATCTGGGATCAGTCTTGGAATATGCGCGACCTCATCACAACAACCTCTCACATGGTCTGGGAGGATCTTATCAACGGTCAGGGGTCTTCCACTCTTCTCGTGTAGCCAGGCGAACCTTGTACATGGAATTCCCAAAATGCACAATTCCACAAGCACTCCTACAGGGTAGCCACGAGCGGCTTGGTGCAGTGCCACAAGGCAGCACACCGTCGTATGGCTCGCAACGAAATAGGTATTGCCCGTCGCCTTTAAGGGTGGGGGTCAGAGTGTGTTCCAGAAGGCGAATTGAATCACTCATGTCGTTCGATCCGGCAGAAACGGCAATGCAGCAGCCATGGGAAACATGCAGCGAGGTTGCTGCATTGCATTGGAGCACCCGGGCTTACGGCAACTTCCGGACCTGCAAGCCGATCCTTTCGCGGTGGTTTGCTCTGGTGCGGTGCAGCTCTGATGCATCAGGAGATGCACAATGGTCACCTTACTGGGATCTGTGATCTGCAAGGCAATACCTGATTCGGCGCCGTGGGCTTATCTCTGTATTCTATCGTCTAATCAAAGGGGGATCTATGGTGTTGTGTTTTAGATTAACAGTTGTTTTTACCTTGCATTATCTATGTTTCTGATGCTTATGCGGTGTAACATGGGGGTGTGTATGCATCGGAAATCATGGTTACGATGTGGTCAATGCGGAGTAACGTTCACAGTGCTTCCTTGGTATACTTGGTGTGCATAAAGAGACATAGTGGAATATGGCCACACGGCATCCAAATCACCTTGGAACTCAAGACATTCCAAATGTTGCCCCTCGCCTAGTTGTGCCTAATCACTTCTGCAAGATGATGCAGCTGCCGATAACATTAGCTCCGTGGTGTGTCACACGCCACCGACTAAGCTTCTTGCCAAGTTCGGACCCTGCAGTCCGTCATGTAATGCAAACTAGGTGGCTTTGACCTCTGCCAATTGTGATCCAAGCTTACGTGGGAACCTCTCGGGTGATGATCTTGCGGTCAACGAGAATGTCCTCAGTAGGTGTCCAATGAGTTTAGAAAGGCGTGATAACATTGTGGTCTCTATTTGGCCTTTCGTCCATGTCCCATCATTAACCCTCATCCAATTCCTTCCGTATTCCTTTAATCCTGGCGGGGGCCTCATATGCCATTCTTCGTCGCCGCGATGGGGCTCGTCCTCGCTCGCCTTCCCGCTGGAAGCAGAGTCGTAGTGCGAGGGATCAGAAGCCTGCTGATATATATATATATATACATGGATCCTTACTAATATGTCTTTGTGGGAAAAGAAGAAAGATCTATAGTGAATTTGATGCCGCTTGTCTATGTTTTGCTTCCTTTTTTGTGTATGCGTCTATAGTGGTCCCTCATGTTGTCCATGCGGCTGAAAGTCCTCGTACATTGCCCTCCGTTGCGATCCTGCCACGGGCACTTGATGGCCGGGTTGTGCTTCGCCTCATGGCGAGCCCGATCTTTGCGGGTGGCAAAACCCTTGGTGCCGGCATCCCCCGGAACGCACGTCGATTGCGGGCATTCCTCGTACCGACAAAAGAAACGTTTAAAATGTTGACGGTAGTGGCGTCTAAAGTCGCGCCCCGTCGTAAAGATGGTAGTGGACTTGCAGTCCGGGAAGGTGCATTGGCATGGGGATGTGAACACTGGTTGTGGGATGTGCTCGTCTGAGATTTCGTTGAGGAGGTTTCGCCGCTTGGACGGGTGGGCCTTCTCAACGGCGTGCGACTCGTAGCCGGAGTCGGAGTTGGAGGCAGAGATGACTGAATCAGAGTGCGGCCTGACTGAATCGGGGGAGTGTGAGACAGTGTCGAACTGGAAGGTGTTGATTATGAAGTCGGATTGAGGTCCGGATAAGTCAGACGAATGCAAAGCAACGTCGGATTGACGTCTAGACTCGGACGAATGTGATTCGCCGTCGGACTGAAATGCCGAGATAATGAAGTCCGCCTGGGGCTGCGTGGGGTCTGATGAACGCGGGGCGGCATCAGACGGAAAGGCGGAGATGACAGACTCGGGCTGCGGTCTGTACAGGTCTGGTGAGTGCGAATTAATGTCGGACAGCGAAGGGGAGATGACACATCCAGACTGGGTCCTGGACGAGTCGGAGAGGTAGGACGCAGCGTCAAATTGGAATGCGGATAGCAGGGAGTCAGGTTGAGGTTTGGTCAGGTCGGATGTGTACAGCGGGGCGTCGAACTGAAAGGCCGAGATCATAAAGTCGGCCGGAGGAGTGATGATGAAGTCGGATTGGGGTTGGGAAGCGTCGGAGACATGGGAGGGAGTGAGGTTTTCGTAATCTATCATTTCATAATCGTGGAAGAAGCCATAGTCGAGATCCGGGATGTCAAAGTCCATGGCCTCGGGCTGCCATGCTAGGACGTTGCGGGTGTGGTCCGGGGAGTCCTTGCGATTGAACAGCGGCAGGGCCATCCAGGCGTCCGATGCATCGTCGCAGGTCCCTGGCCCTGGCGCATCTCTTGCGGCCATGTTCTTCTCAGTGGACGATTGTCGGAGCGAGGTCGCGCGCGCCCGAAGCGGGCATGGGCGGCAGACGGGGTGGGATCACGACGTTGTATTTAAGGGCTGAGCCGGTGAATTTGAAATTGATTCTTTTGGCAACCAGGGCAGGGGGACGTCGAGACCCTTGCTGATTCTACAAAGTCCAAACGGTATTGAATTGCTTTCCCATCGGTGTCAACATGACAATGTTGGAGCAACGGGCGCCAACTATAAAAGAAATCTTGGCTACTCTGGCGCCACCGGCGTGACATCATTGGGCTTCGGTAGCCGGCAGATATCGTTGCTTCTGCATTTGGCAAATGGTCGTTTTGGGGCGAGGGTCTCGCGCTAAGCCCTTGGTCACAGAGATGCGAACCCCTTCCCCCCGAAACAACGGTTCATGTGCCGGGAGTGGTCACAAACGCGCACGCCTGTCACAGACCTAATGCAGTATAGCAGCCAAGCCACATGGCTGCGTGTCAGCGCGTATCTTGGAACTAGGTTGCGGCTCTCCGGCAGACCATCCCATGTCTGTCCAGTCCCAGTGGCTCGCAGTTGAAGTGAGAGGAAACAAAAATAATAAACAATCCCGGCACAGTACGTCCGTGCCTGGTCTCAATATTGCTGGTATCATTATCATTATTCTCCCACTCTTACGTATCAATCATTTCGACATGTCGCAACCCACTCTTACTTGGCCACGCTGAACCGAAACCCCCATCTTTTTTTTTTTCCCTTTTTTTTTTTGTTCTTCTTCGTCAAAGAGCATTCGTGATCGGCGCATCTCGGATTTTCCCGCGATGACTCTGGCGCCTATTGATTGTTGAGTCTGAGTGAGACGGAAGTTGATCTAGATTATTGGCCTGTTTGGGCAAACGATGGGACAGCGCCCGCGGGCAGAGTCCGATGGGAAACAATGGCAGTCTTGCTGAAGATGTTGGAATCACTGGCCTTTTTGGGCAGTTGGGGAGAGAATACTAACCGATGCGGGAACCTGCTAAACTCGATCGGGACTTGAGCCGATTGAGATCGTTGGCCCTTTTGGGAATAGAATCGAGATGCCTTCCGGGCGGCCCCACCCTGAATAATACTCCCGGACCCGGCCCCGCTCTGGACTGAATAATAATAATACAGTATTCTCGGGCGCGAGCGGCCAAAAAGGACCGATGCTTTATCCCACAACCCTTGGCTTCATTGAGGGAGGGAGGGGGGTCACATCGGCTTGTTTGGAATTGTGCAAGATGACGGCCCCGCTTGCCAGAACGCCCCGATGTGAAATGCATCTTGGTCTTGTTCATGCCCTTGTTCATGTTCGTTGTGATGCCGCCGTGTCGGGACCTTGTCCTGTGCGGGCGTCGACGCTTGTCGGCTAGATTCTGCGGGCCCATGCGTCGCGTCTCAAGCCACCCGCCTCGTCACAAATCAGAGACAGGCGCACACACAGATGAGCTGAGATGGTTGTGCTGAGAATGGCCCCCCCCGCAGCGCAAATCATACCGATCTGCATTGTTCTCGATTCGATTTGGAAGCACCGGCTCAAGCTGTCGGGCATTAGCCAGCATTGCTCCGACTACCACCCACGAACGACCCTCGAGCCCGGAGCCGCCGCCGTTGTGCATTGTCTGCGCCCGCCTGGAAGTTGCAAACCCTCCATTGAGCTAGCAGCCGCCTCCGGGGGCGCTGCGTTGACTCGGCACCACCACAAGATGTACCGAAACCCACCGAGACGATTTCCCACAGACGCACGACGCGGGCGACTCACCTTGTCTTGCCTCGGCCTTACCGCCACACCGCAATCTGCTTTGACTAATGTGTTTCTGGCCCTTTTCCCATACACTCATCCGAAACCTTCGTGAAACCCTTCCCGGCCGGTGCCTGGCGATTTTGCTGCCGCCAGCTGTGACGTGATGGCGGAACTGGCAGGCATCTTGTCAGTGTAGTCAGCTATACGACGTCTAAGTCGAAGCTACGTTACTGCGACAGCTTCTATGATGTCACCGATATTTAGAGATTATCTCAGTAGAAGACAGATGGAATTGACCTTTTGCGTTCAGACCTTCTCTTTCCGTCAACTCGTTTAGTTTCTGGGACACAACTGATGATGCGAATGACACGTTACACAAGAATCAACTTGTAGAAACAAAGTGCATAATGCGGGTGGATGCTTATGGTTTTGACCCATAATAGACACCTGTAACGGTTGATAGTTGTGCTTGAGTTTCAAACCATTAAAGCTTCCTATTGGATGAGTTCGTGATTGCTGCGTTCGTACATCTGTTCGTCACACAGGGATCATCTTGCTTGAAGCCTCCAGCTCCATTCCACTCAAAGACGGCTTCCAAAATCAACATTGGCATGGGCACCATCAGCTGATAATTAACGCATGATTTACATGATCTCTCTTCCAGAGCTCAGAGCGTCATCAGGCCTACCCAAAGATAAAGCTCAAACTAATTAGAATATGTCCAATGACAAGATGTTGTGCAACAGCCAAGCAAGTGGGGCTTGAGCATATGATGGGAGGCAACTATTTTTTACATTACCCTCACGTGTTGCGAACTAGCTCTTGATAGTTGTCTTTCCCTCACAATTTTACCAATTCTGAGCACATGTACGGAAAGATGATAGCTTTGAAGCCAATGATTGAGAAAGTATTGAAACTCTAAATTCAACTCTATAGATTTTTGCTTCCAACCCAAGTATTATGACAATATGAGAACATTATTAACAACAAGGACCAAAGAGTACAACCATAACTCCAACTCCCATGCGCCAAGAATCACCCTCAATTTATTTTCCCTCCAATTTTCCTAAGTATATAACCAATTATTTTTTATTTTGTTTTTGGCAAACCCAATTTTCCAATCCGCGTTATTTCAAAATCCTCATCCTCAAGCCTTAACTTCAGGGGTAGTTGATCGAGTTGTGGGCAGCGTTGAGGGTGCTCCCTTCTCGCTGCCACTGGCCTCTGTGCTGCTGCTCGGCTCAGGCTCGGTGTTGACGAGCTTGGAGCGACCAGTCACCTTCTGGGCCAGAGTCCAGATGTCGGGGCTGTCGAGGACTTCAGAAGACTGGAGAGGGGAGTCGAACTCCCTCATCAGCCAGTTTCGAAGCTCAATGGCAACCAGGGAGTCCAGACCGTAGTCCGAGATGGAAGAGCCGAGATTGACTTCCTCGGGGTCAAGAGCCATCAGATCAGCGAGCTTGTCGCCGATGGAGCGAGCGACGAACGCCGCAATCTCTTCCTTGTTAGCGCCTTCCTTGACAATGTCCTTGAAGGTCTTCTTCTGCTTGACCTTGTCATCGTCTGCGTCCGCCGCGGCCTTCTGGCGAACATGGGTGAACATGGAAGAGTGGGCAGAGCCGTTGATGGCGGTCGTGGCAACGATACTCTCAGAGGTGAAACCAATGACGGGCTGGTGGCAACCGGTCTCGCGGGGGTGGGCACTCAGAGCGTACTCGAAGTAGGCAGCAAGCTCCTCGTGCGAGATCAGGGTGAGACCTTGTCGTCGGATGGACTGGATAATGGCCTCGTTGTTGACGCCGGCATCCTGGATACCGCCGATGTTGAGTGACATGTAGAAGCAGTCAGTGCTCCTCTCAAACTGAGCGAAAGCATCCTGGAGTGCGTTTCCGGCGTTATAGTTGGCCTGCGCCTTGCCACCAATGATGCTCATAACAGACGAGAAGGAGATGAAGAAGGTCAGGTCCTCCTTCACGAAGACCTCGTGCAGGTTCAGCGTGCCCTCAGCCTTGGTAGTGACAACAGAGTTGAAGAGCTCCGCGGTCATGGTATCGAGAGTCGAGTCCCTGAGGATAACAGCCGACTGAATGACACCCTTGACGGACGGGAAGCCGTTGCTCTTGATCTCAGCAAGTGCCTCAGCAATGCTCTCCACTCGGGAGACATCAGAGTTGATAGCCAAGAGCGAGACGTTGGCGTCGTACCCCTTCAGTTCCTCGGCAAGCTTGATGGCATCGGTAGAGCCGGCACCCTTCCTGGACAGGGTGACAAGGTACCTGGCACCAGCCCGGGCCATTAGGTGAAGGAGTCGCTGACCCAAGTCACCCAGACCACCAGCCACAACGTATGTGGCATCGGGCTCAAGCTTGGGAATTTGGTAGCTTGGCTTCTCAACCTTGACAGTGGACTCGTCACGGACCTCGAGGACATGCTTGATGATGCTGTCTCGCTTCTGGGCAAGGCCGATCACTTCCTCAAGGTTGTCGTTCAGTGCCACAACATTGACGCTCTGGGGGGCAAGCGACAGACCCTGCTCGACCAGGTCGGTAGCTCGCTGAAGCAGCTGAGGAACCTTCTGAGGGCGGGCCTGGAGGAGAGAGTCGATATCGAAAGCAGAGACAGTGGCGTTGGAGGGGTGAGCAGTTCCGTGGTACTGCTTCGCATCGTTGATTCCGTTGCGGATGTGGACCAGAGTACCGAAAGGCTTCAGCAGCTGGCTGGTCACGGCAGGAACAGGAGACCTTGCGCAGCCCAGGATAACATCGAGGCCGCCGCTGGCGAGCTTCTGGATTTGACGCTGACCGAGGTGGCTGTCGCGGGGCACAATCTGGCTTGATGGCAGATTGAAAGTGTCCCGAATGAAGGCGGCCTCGTCGACGCGGGAGACGGCGGCGATGACGGTAGCTCCAAAGTGCTGGGCAGCAATCAGAGCCGCCTGGCCAATCTCGCTAGTGGCGCCGTCAACCAGGACAACCTGTCCAGACTGGACGTCAGCGACATCGACAAGCGCGTGGGAAACGGCCATGAACGCGCGGGGCAGTGCTGCAGCATCCTTGAAGGAGACCTTGGTCGGGATAACACGGGCCTGGGTAGCCGGGACTCGGAGGTGGTTGGCAAATGAGTCCGCACTGATGGCCACGACCCGGTCACCGACGCTCAGGGTAGAGACCTTGGATCCAATGGCAGTCACAATACCGGCGTATTCATTGACAATGCCCGACTGTCCTGCCTTGAAGCCAGAAGGAATACCAAATGCCTTAGCCTCAATCTCAACATGGTCATCCTCGAGAGGCTCGTTGTTGGCGGTGTTCTCAACGAAGACAAGACCCTTCTGGCCGTCACCTAGCTTGAGGGAAACCCTAGATCCGGTGAAGGACGTTGTCTCAATGGTGGTCTCCTCCTTACCAGAAACCTGGCGGTTGAGGGTGGCGTCGGCAACGAGCCTGGGGACGAGGACATTGGTGCCGTTGTAGACAAACTCCCTCTCCCTTGGGATATCCTTGTTGCTGAAAGACTCGACAACTTCGGAAATGAGCTCGAGGATGGCGGGCTCAGTTGTCTCATTGAGCGTCTGCTGGATGTCGAGGGTGACCAGGTCGAGGTCCTCGTTCTCGGCGTGGCCTGTACGAGACAGACCAGTGACAAGGTGCTTCCTGGAGTTGTACCTGTACTTCTCGTCGTCCTGGACGCTGACCCAGACAATCTTGGCGTCCTTCTGCACAAGATCAACAACGAGGCGGAACCGCTCTTGGTCGACGCCGGCGAGGATGGGTTTGGAGCCGTCATCGATGACTACGTAAACAGCATCCTTGTCGTGCTCGGGGAGGTTGCTCCAGGCGGATGCAGTAACTTGAGTTCCACTGCTTCCGAGAACGCTTGAGAGCTCTGCAACGAGGCCCTTGAGGCTTGCAGGCAGGATCGACTCCTGAGACACGAGTCTGATCTCAGAAACGGTAGCAACGGCATCGGTAACAGCCCTTGCGACGGTGAAGGTGGATCCGTCTTCCTGAGCGGTCAGCTGCACCTTGAAAGAGGCCTGGGACAGGAGGCTTGAGACTTCTGACTCATCCTTGCTGTCCTCGATCAACAGAAGAACACCATCAGGCTTCAAGAGCTTGCGAACATTGGCCACAGCCGAGTTAACGTTGGAGGCGGCGTGGAGACTGCTGCTAGCCAGAACAATGTCGTACTGGGTCTTGGTGAAAGCAGAGTCCAACTCAGCGCTGCCAATGTCCAGCTTTCGGAAGTTGACGCTCGTAGCCTGGTCCTTGAGCTCCTCCTTGATGGAGTCAAGTTGGCCCTCAGGAGCGGCAAAGTCGTAGACAGCGGGGCTGACGTTGGAAGACTCCAGGGCCTTGAGGAAAGCCCGAGTAGCAGTTCCAGTGCTGCCCTCGCCAGCCAACTCGATGATGGAGAGATCTGACTGCTTGATGGCCTTGTGCTCCGCGTACTGCGAGAGCAGACCCAATGCGCTGGCCGGCTGCGACTTCTGGAGTTGCTCGGCCGATACGAAGCGCTCATCGGGAACCCACTTGAGGTCATAGCAGATGTCCCGGCGGCCTTCCTGGCCAGCATCATCCGAGTCACCAGCGCCCAGCATACGCAGCTCCATGCCGGTAGACGAGATGACGGGGGTCGCGTCAGGACCAGCCGCTCCAGAGAAGACGGTCAGATCCGCATCAGCAGCTCTGCCAGAGCTTGAAGTCAGAGCGGTGACGGCGAGGAACAGATCACCGGGGGTGTTCTGGATGTTGGCGGAAATGTTCATGCTCTCAATGTGAACCGGCATAACAGATCCGGCGCCGAGCTTCTGGTGAACCAGCGGCAAACTGGTGTGCAGCAGAATATCCAAGGTCGTAGGGTGAACAATGTGGGGCCTGATGTACTGAGATGGCATAACGGCAGCCACATCTGGGACCAGGATGCGGGAGACAGCTGCATCATCGCTGATTGTCATCGTCTCAACTCCGGCAAAGGTAGGTCCGTAAGCGTTGCCGACCCTCTCCAGCTCCTGGTACAACTCGCTGGCCTGGATAACCTTGCCAGAAGCGGAGTCGATCTGAGCCTCCAAGCTGCCTCGGGTGATGTCTGCTGCGAGCAGAGCCTCGTCGTCCTTGGAGGCCTTGAACTCAGCAACAACAACACCACGGCAGTGCTCGCTCCACTTCTCATCGCCAGCGTAGGCGGTAATAGAGAAGCCGTGCTGGATAGTAGTCTTGCTGGTCTCGCTGTCGGTGACTTCAATGGGGTTGAAGCTGAGTTGCACCTCAACCCTGGCGCGGCCTTCGGGAATAACAAGTCCCTTCAGGAAGTAGACGTCCTTCAGGGAAAATTGCTTAAGCTCCTTCTCAGGGAAGCGATCGCCAGCCAGCTGCGCGGCGGCTTCCACGGCCATGGCGAGGTAGCCGGAACCGGGGAAGATCATCAAGCCATCCACAACGTGGTCCCTGAGCCAGGGAAGACCCTCAACGCCAACCATGTGCCTCCATGAAGGTCGCAGAGGAGAGTTGTCGGTCATGCGGAGACCGAGCAGGTCGTGGTAAGGGTGCTTCCTGAATCGGTAGTCCTTGCTCAATCGAGACTCGTTCCAGTGCCTCTTAGTATGGTCCCAAGAGTAGTTGGGGAGGTTTGTCAGGACGGATGCCTGCTTAGAGGTCTTGTCGGAAGCAGAAACGGCAGCAAGGTTAACGGGGTAGCCTTGGTTGAAAACCTGTCCTGCCATGGTCAGGGCTGACTGCGTAGCTCCAACTCCACGGACGAGAGCTGAGGTGTAGCTGTAAGGCATGGGGACAACCAAGTCAGCCATGCACTGTCTGGCGGGGCCAGCGAGGGCAGCATGGGGGCCCATCTCAATGAAGATGCGCTGAGACTGCGTGCGCGAGGTGGAAGCAGCTTGCTTGGCCTCGCAAAGGGCCTGCAGACCATCGCAGAACCTGACCTTGCTGACCAAGTTCTCGACCCAGTAGTCGGCGTCAAAGCCTTCCGTCTTGAGAGCTCCCTCAACAGTGGAGAACATCTCGATGCCGGTATCAGGCGATGGGTTGCACACAATGTCGCCCAGAGCGGCCTTGTACTCGCTAGCAGCAGCTTGCATGTGGTGAGAGTGGTAGGCAGTCTCGACGGCGAGCTTCCTGTTGAAGATGGATTCCTGAGACAGCAGTTCCGAGAGCTCGGTGATGGCGGCATCGTCTCCGGAAACAGTTGTGCTGCTGGGACTGTTCTGGCAAGCAACAACGGCAATACCCTGGGTGAGGTTGTCAAGGTAAGGCTCAACATCGTACTCGCCAACACCGACAGCAATCATAGATCCCTTTCCGCAGCCGTTCTTCTTGGCCATGCCGGATGAGAAGCCTCGGAAGAAGGCGACCTTGATCGCCTGCTCCTGAGACAGGTAGCCGGCGGCATAGGCGGCGCCAACCTCTCCACTGGAGTGGCCAATGACCGAGTCGGGAACAACACCCCAGGACTTTGCCAATTCAACAAGGGCAATCTGAATAGCGGTGGTTGCGGGCTGAGCAAGCTCTGCCTCGTGCAGGCGGGACTCGCCCTTGGGCTTCACAATTTCTTCAATCAGATCCCAGGTGCATCCAAGCTCCTTGAGGATCTCGTTTGAGCGGTTGAAGGATTTGCTAAAGACTGACTCGGAGAGAAGCTCGCGACCCATGGTAGGCCACTGGGCACCTTGGCCAGTGAAGACGAAGCTGATCTTGGTACCGGGCGAAATCCTCGTGATGGCGTCGGCCTTCTTAGAGCCATGAGCCAGGGCGTTGAGAAGCTCTTCCTGGTTAGAGGCGACGGCGCTGAATCGCCATGGCAGGAGAGAACGGCGCTGAGAGAGCGTGTATGAAAGATCCCTCAAGGCGGAGTCGGAGTTACCGTACTTCGAGATCCACTCTGCGTTGGTGCCCAGCATGTTGAGCAGGGAGGTCTGACTGGCAGCCGACATGATGAAGAGGCGGGGAGAGCTCTCTCCTTCCTCGCTGGCGGCAACTGGTTCTTGCTCTCGTCGCTCCAGGACGGCGTGAGCGTTTGTACCACCGTATCCGAAACTGTTGACCGAGATCCTGGCCACGTCCTTCTGCTGTGGCCATGGTACAAGGGCCTCTGGAACCTTGATCTTCTTCTCGCTGAGCTTCAAGCTCTCTCTGGGTTGCTCAAAGTTTACGTTGGGGGGAATAGCCTCCTTCTCGAGGATTAGGACCGACTTGATTACGGCAGCCAAGCCGCTCGCGCACTCAGTGTGACCGATGTTGGACTTGATCGAGCCAACGAACAGGGGCGATTCGGCATCTCGGTCCTGGCAGAAGACCTTTGAGATACCCTCCAGCTCAGCACCGTCTCCGGCCAGCGTGCCAGTGCCGTGCGCCTCCACGTATCCCACCGCGCCCGGGTCCAAGTCGAGTGCGTTCCATACCTGGCGTTCCAGAGCCTGCTGGGCGGGGCCGCTGGGGAGGGTGATACCGGCGGTGTGGCCGTCCTGGTTACAGGCGGCGTCGCGGAGGATGGCTCGGATGGGGTCGTTATCCCGGATAGCGTCGTCCAGTCTCTTGATGACAAGCGAGGCAACACCCTCACCACGGCCGTAACCAGCACCTCGGCTATCGAAGGAGTACGAGCGACCGTCGACGTTGAGCATGTGGAGGTTGGCCATGCCAATCATGTGGTCGGGCGTCAAGATCAGGTTTACTGCACCGGCCAAAGCCAGGTCTGACTGTCCGGAGCGCAGGGCCTGGCAGGCGTGGGCGATGGCAGCCATGCCACCGGAGCAACCCGTGTCCATGGTCACCGAAGGACCGCTCAGGTCGAATAAATGTGAAATCCTGTTTGCCAGGATGGCGTCACCGGTGCCGGTGACGTGGTATTTGGGAACGCTCATCATATCCTTGTACACATTACGGTCGTAATCGCGGGTAAACATGGCCATGTAGACGGCCGTGTTTGACTTTTGGATGTCCTCTTGCTTCACACCAGCACTTTCCAGCGCTTCATAGGTGGTCTCCAGCAAGAATCTTTGTTGGGGGTCCTGCAGAGTGCCATGGTTAAAACGGATGATGATGTCGTTGTTGTGCACGGGGCACGAGAGCCGCAGAGGCAACTTACCATCGACGCAGCTTCCTGCGGCGAAATGTTGAAGAATCCGGCATCGAATCTGCCGAGATCCTGATTCAGGAAGTGTCCTCCCTTGGCATTGTGAGTGCCGTTTGTGTCATCCGGATCGGGGTGCCAGAAGGCATCCGCGTTCCATCTATCCGCGGGGATTTTACTCCACGCGCTCTTCCCGTTCGCTATTAAATCCCAAAGCTTCTCTGGGTTGGTGGCATCGCCGGGAAATCGACAGCCAATTCCGACAATGGCTAAGGGGATGGGGTTGGGTCCGCTCATGTTTGCTGTCTATCGTGGTTCTAGGACAATGTTTTGTGTATTATGCGGAAAAGACATGAGCGTATGTCCTGACCAGTGAGATGTTCATGCAGATCTAAGAGATGCCTCAAACAGCTCATGAAGGAGACGGTCGACTATATACATGGCGTTCAGAACGGCATGTTTCTCAATCGCGCCCTGTCAGCATTTGGGGCCGGCGTGCCCATGGCCGTAACTTGGCCGCCTCCGGAAAGATTGTCTTGCGGGTACTTTCAGCGCCTTCCGAACTGCTTCCACCAACATCACAGAAGGGGGGAAATGCTTCCTCAGCCTGAGTGGCATAAGGGAACCCCCCTGTCTCTCAAGCTAAAAGCCCCGAAGATAAGTACCATGTGGTTGTAAGTAAGCCAATCCGGGAGCTATGATTGGCCATTCATCCCTGCATCAAGTGTACCTTCGCTGGGCCTTTAGGGGCCGTCACCGTGTTTCCGTTCAAGATGCGGTGGCCAGCGAAACTTGTCTAACCCGGTGGGCCTGAGAGCCGGCCACGAGTCTCGCTCGTCAGCCACGCTCTAGTCAAGCAGGGCCTCTCAGTCAAAAGGGCCGTGCAGTAGGAACTTAAGCGTTAGTCACCGACGTGAAATGCCTTGAAATGCACCGAATCTTTAGCTCCCCATAAAAATGGAGTCTCCCATACAAACCCACCGTAATCGTGCCAGACCATTGTAAGTAAAAACTAACTTAGAGGGGAAACGGGCAACCCCTGTAATGTTCACGTAATGCCCTAAAGTATAGGGTAGGTTCACAGAAATAAAGCAAAGAAAGGCATACGTGAGGAGAGTGTGTGAGGCCGCTTGCAAGGGTTCCGGATGCTTCCGAGTCTGCATATGTAGGCCTGATTCGTCAGTAGAGTCCCGATATCACGGCACGGCACGTCAAGGGTATGCATAAAGGCGCAACGAGCGCCCAGTTTCGCTAATTTTAGATTTACCGCTTCCTGCTCTCCAAGGAAGTTGCAGACGCAGCCAAAGCTCCCAACAGTTGACTGTCGGGATAAGGAGCTTGGTGTAAGTGGTCCTAGATTTTAGGACCTTTCCAAATCTCGCCGGCAAGCAAAGTCCAGGGTAACAAGAAGAAAGTCGAAACTAAACTACTGATATTTGTAATATTCGGAATGTGTCATTCGTCGTGACCAATGACCCCAGTCGTTCGAATCAGGCCTTAAACTTGGTGGGCGTATGCATACGCCATAGGGCCGGCCGGCGAACACACTAGTCGCTAGATTTGAGTCAGTCTCAGACCAACGCTATGGGGACGACGCACAATGTATAAGGGTGCCATGATCTAAACCGTAACGACACTGGCTTTCATGTACCTAGTCTGCTGACCCATAGATCCAATAAGAACTTTTGCCTCATCTCAATAACATTGGTTCATGATGGCTTCCGTAGATCAACTGGCAATCGACGATGAGTCTTTCTTTGCCTCTGCTTCCGAACAGTCACCCTCACCTGTCGAGTTATCCCTTACTTCAAATTCCTCACCTCCATCAGCAGCTGGCGATGCATCTTCGACCAAGCCCCAGCAACCTGCCCTGCAGCTGCCAACTTTAGATCCGGCCGAATACAGATGGCATCCATCTCCCGTTGACAGCTCAGTGTTGCAGAGGAAGGCAAACGGTGTCGAGGCTTTAGTTGGAATTAAAGATGCCAATGCCATTGGAACCTACGACTTCTACTGCAACATTGTTCTGCGAGTAGGCGACCTTGCTGGCTTGACACTTCCACGACTTAAGCGCGCCTTTGCCAAGGCTTTGCTAGATGCCCGTTTTGAGAACCCTTCGATCTCTTGTTATGGTTCTTGGGGCCAGAACAAGGAGGCGCATCTCCCGCACGTTCAGTACAAATCTTTCAAGTCTCACAGCGAAGCCCGAGCTTGGGCTAACAGTATTATTTCTGTGCGGGCGACGAATCTGACAACCGCTGAGTTGCGTGCTGAGCGCATCAAGAAGCGCAGAGCGGCGGCAGTCCCACAACCTGCCAACCCTCTGGACCTCATCATTTCTGCAGATGTGGCAAATGAGAGAACTCCACTGCCATCAGGCACTAAGGTGGACATTATGTGTCTGTATAACCACCTGAGCTGGGATGGAAAGGGTCGCTATTTCGCCTCCGAATTGGTGAAACGGGCTGCTGTGATACTGGAGAAGCGTGAGGAGAACAATGTACCCCCTCAGAAATGGGGTGAAGAGAAAGCAAGACTAGACCCGCCCATCCTTGACGTCATGCTTGTTGGTTTGGACAGAGTTGGGCCAGAATACGAAGCTGTCCACCGAAAACTTTTGACTAGTCAATTGCAGTCAGGGGTAGGTGCATCGACTTCCGGGCAATGATGTTGCGCAATGGTCCCCGTTTCCATGCTAACACGTTGAAATTATCAATCTAGTTGAGTTGGGGTCTTCCAGTCACAAACAACCCTGGAGAGCCTCTTCAATTCCGCCTCTGCCTCAGCGTCGACGAGAGCAAGAAGATTGCAGACGCTGTCAAAACACGACTGGGCTCCAAACACAACATTGGCCATCTGGGCCATGCCGCCACGGTCTTGGCTCTGCTCAAGCACAACCCTATCCCACCTTCTGCCAAAGATACAGCATTTCTATTCTCGCCGTTGCCCGTAGACGGCCGTGGATTCCTTGCTGAGGATCGTAAGACGCCTCGATATGGTAACGCCCAAGCTGCAGCCGTTGTTGAGTTTCACCGACTGGCGTCCTGGGGCGTCAAGGGAGACGAACCCGAGGACTTGAAGGTTGCGCTGGACAACTTGTCCAGGAAAGTAAAGGAGGGCTTGGATTACTGGCTGGGACAATCAGAATATCTGTTGCCCATCAGCATCGCGAATCACAACTTTTTGTCAGGCCTCATCGCGTAAGTCGAACGTACCAGAGACTTAAATGTTACTGGGCTGTCTTTATGCTGATAATTTCTGTTAACCAGAGGCTCAAACGCGGTTCCTGAAGTCCACGCAATTGTAAGCATACAACTTCTCCCGCCGCCTGCCTGCATTTCTCTGTCCTAGCTTGCTAACCCGGCCGTGCCGCAGCCATTCTGTAACGATGGACGGTCTGAAGGTATCATTTCATACGAAGTTCCTGGAGAAAAAAGCAAGAAACTTTTCGAAGTCGATGATTGCTTTGGTGGAGTAGAAGTGGTGGGATCCAATGCGTAAGTTCCGTCGCTTCCAGCAAATTTTACTGTTTTATGGTCGTGCTCGCTAACTTGGCCAAAGGTTCCTTCGGATGGATACTTGGAGAGACGCCATACGCCTAACGTTATGTTACAACAATGGATGCTTTACTGAGTCTCTAGGTGAGACTTGGACTAAGGATGTCGCTCAATACATGCTCGCATACGCCGAGTAAAGTGTCAATTGGAGATTTCACATGTATATATTAGGCTCCTCTTATATACGTTAATGCTTGTTTCGTGCTGGCCTACTTTGAATGTTGGACGGGCAAACTATCAGAGAAATGGTATTGGAAGATTCGTTATGAGTCTGCTTTGTTTGAGAAAGACGCATAGAAGGTTTCTTGAAAAGGCGTAACTCACCGGCGGGCTAAGGGACTAGATACTGCGAACGATTGTAGGCAGGATGTGGGAAGTCGGTAAGATTGGGCTCGGCAGTTGACGTTTGTAGTTTACGGGAGGTGGCAATTTGCAAGGCAGTGGGCAAGCCTTATCACTCATTTAATTAGACGCTTCCTAACATGATGGGCACTTCATGACTTCAGAATTGAACCCGAATTTCTCGTGATAGCTTAATAACGCAGGGCAACGGCCACTATCATTGGCGCTTCCTTGGACAAACTGGTTGTGATGCATAAGCTGATTCATACGCTGTCCTACAGGATGTCTTTTGTTCACGTCCAACGTCCAATATTATCTATCATAGGATTGCTGAAAATTAAAGTTTGTAAAGGTACATGAAAAATTTGCAAAATAGTACACAATAAAGTAGTTCATCAATATGTTACAGAGGCTTCATAACAAAGGTCATGCAAGTCTCTCATCGTCTTCGCAAACTTTTCTGGGTTCGACAAATCTACCAGCGACCATTTGCCCCCTCGAAAAATCTTTAAGAGCACCCAAAGAAGGAGAAAGACTAATGCCTTTAGTGTATATGTGGGTCAGTTTTAAAATTCATGTAATGAGCAGTTTAAAGAGTCTCAAACTCACAAAGAGAAAGGCAGAGAGAAACGCTTCGGTCTGGAAGCCATCCCATAGCAAAGAGCCGTTCGAAACAACTAGGATGAAGAGACAGCCTACGATCGCCATGTAAGCCAAGTATGGTTGGCCCTTACTACGGTATGGGTAGTCGTCTCCATCTCGGTCAGCCCTGGGAATGGCCTGCCTTTCGAGAGCTTCGTAGTGCTCTCGCATGCTAATGTCGGAGAATTAGCGCTGTACTTGTAACCCGCCGCCGCATCGAAACTGGACACGTCCTCACCCGTGATGGAATCGAATATAAGCCAGACAATTGCATGCCCAGACAGTAATGACACCTACGGAGCCCATCTGGCCGAGAACTTCGATGAACTGTGAAAATGCCCGTGTCAGACAAGAATGTATCTTATGCTTAAACCCAAGGAATCGAAGATAAGTACTTCAATGCTGCGCTGGTTTCCGAAATATTGTATAAAAGGAACCCAGCAGAAAGCCAGGGCCGAGGCAATAACTGCGCGGATCGGCACCCTGTTCTTATTCGTCTTTCCAAATTGAGCAAGTAGCCTGAGGTAAAGTGACTGGCGGCTTCCACCCTCCAAGCGAGCTGTGAGGCCAAAGAGGCTTCGAGAGGCTACGTAAAGGTTCGTACTGGCACAGGTCAGTGCAGCGAATACGATGATACCGTTGAAGATGTGTCCTAATCCAGGAATACCAGACTCTTCGGCAATGATAACAAATATGGAGGAAGGTAGAGCTGACATATCCCCATTGCTGCATTTGACTTTCGCTGCCCACCTGAGGCGAGGCAAGCGGCAGTGATCTCGGGGAACCAAAAGAGAAGCAAGAATACTGCTAAGTGTGTATGCGCAGGTAGCGAGTAAGGGAAAATAAATAGCAGAGAATCTGACTGTTCGTCCAATGAGTGTGGGTACGTCTTGTCTAGATGCGTCTGTGCTGTACCCATTCAACGGAGTTGATGTTGTTCGGATCTGCTGGCGCTTGGCTCCCCGAGCCTCGAGTGCCGATGCTGCGATAATCTCAACCCCAATGTAGGCGTAAATGGCGACGGATGTGGAGATACTGCCATGTGTTCAATCTCATAACCCGTCCAATTGTCAGTGCATTTATTAGGACACTTACAAGAACGCCGTAGGCCAATTGCTTGCCACGCTCCTATCAAACTCCCGGGGTTCATTCGAATGTAAAACTGTTGTGATTAGTGTCATTTCCTTCACAATAGGCCTTGGGGAAGTATGTCTCCATACTGTTACTGTCAATACCATCTGATTCAACCAGAACCTTGTGTTAGTTGAATACGTTCGAAACCTTCTCAACATTGTGGTCTTCTCATCTCCACTTTGGTACTTACCTCTTGCTATGATAACTGACAATGTCAAAATGACGACTGCTAGTAATACCAGCTTGATTGTACCGAAGAGAACTTCTATCCAGCCATAGATCTTCAAAATGTGCTCTCCTGGTTAGTGATTTCAAATCTTCGTTGAATATTGGAAGCGTGCAACTCACACCAACTTCAATGGAGTTGATACCGACAAGAATAACCGGGGTAGCGAAATAAATGACAACCCCGGAAATGATACCTTCGTTTTTGTCGGTCCACAATCCAACCTCTTCAGCCACCACAACGAGGAGTGCTGCAAAAGATACCGAATAAGTGAACCTGAAGCATGTTAATGTTTGTCAAGGCATGATTGTATGATGCGAGCAGATGGAAGTATGGGAAAGAAGGGGGTTAGACAACATACCAGTACGCAACCCCCATGGCGATTCCCAGTTCATCGTCCACGAATGTTCTTACGTATACAGATAGGGCACCTGGCACTGGCCACAAGCACAACATCTCTGCGATGCACTGCATAACGGCCCAAGCCAGGGCACCAACTAGTAAGAAGGAAAGAACCAGACTAATGAGCCCCCCAACTTCAAGGGCATGCCCGCCTCGCCAGTAGAGACCAGCTCCTAGCGTAGCGTTAAGGGTGATCATCTGTGATTAGCAGAATGAGAACGTTAATGGAACAGTTACGAATTCGGTACTAGGATTTTATGAAACTTACGAAGAGGTGGATGCCACGAAGTTTCCTGTGCACCATCCGATCCGGGTTTGGACGAACTTGAATGATCTTGGTGATTTGCTTGATGCTATGGTTCACATGATCATTATCGCTGCCAGTTTGTGGTGAATGTTCATCAACCAGATCAGCCAGTTCCAGTGGTTCGGCTTGTCTAGCAGAAGGTTCATTGGAGTTATTGTTAGTATCATGCACTGGATGAGACTTGGCCGGGGGAAACCCGGGCATCCAATCCGGTACCCATTCGGGGATCGAACTGCGAGACATGGGTGGACCCAACAAACCTGGGGATACAGGTAAGATGCTGTGATATGACAAGACTCTTCTGGATTCACCAGAAACAATCCAGCGGATGCAGTAATTAGTTTTTGTTCGGCTGTTGTCCGATTTAGTGAGACACACTGCTTGTTGTGATCTCCTTCTAGGCACCAACAACTGAATTGCAGCTGACACATATTGCTCGCCTTGGCTTCCTGTTGGAGATACCTCGGGTGGCACTGATGTAACCCTGTGAAAAAATGAGGCGACATTGCACCTGGACATGCAGCCGGTTGCACAGCCGGCCCTGGTCTACCCCAGCGTCTTGCCGCGTCTGCCTGGGAGGTAAGCCGTAGCCTCATGGGCCGGGCGGCAGGTGACCTGTTTCAGTCGTACGCCACAGACCATATCCGCTTCAAAGCAGGGCGCAGCCATCGATTTCTGCTCATAGCCCCAATCCTACACATTGCCCGCATTAGACCGGTAACCAGACATGCCGCAACAGAACACTAGTACCCGCTATCTGAAGGAAGCGCAACTCCAGGAGCTATTGGAAAAGTTGTTTCCTGGTCAAACAATCTTCAACATTCGCGTAAGCTGCTTCTGACTGCCGAAGAGAGCTTAGATTATCTGGTATGGCCGGGCGCTGAATGTTTGTGCAGATGAGAGATGATCAGTGGTGTTTCGACGCGCCCGAGGCTGTGAGTGAGGCATGTGCTTTTTCTAGGATTTCCATTCCTCCAAGTCTACATGCGTGTTTTGCTAAACTATTTCGCTTTGATTAGGAAGTTATCCAGTAAGCCTAGCACTTCGCTGAAACCTGGGAAGTCATTATTGACGGGGCTCTTCTGATCTTTGGGACTAGGCGCGCGCGGGATTAGTGGCAACGGGATTCGCTCGTTTCATGCAGGATTTTGCAGCTTTGGGGTTCGATGTGATCATTCCATGACTCTAAGCCCCTGTATATCTGTTACCTGTGGCAGTGCAGGATGGAAGACGGGGGGTGGCTGATGATGCCGGACGTGGGCGTGACGAAAGGCTCTAACCAAGGCACAATCTGCCGTTTCGGTAGGTGTGTTTGAGTGATTTTGGCAAGGAAATGGAGTCGTTTTGAGGCAGCGCCCGCCCAAGCTAGATTACAACAGAGTCCTTGATTGCCTGAAGATTGTTTGTTATTGCTATCACCGAACACCATGACCTCGCTAAGAGAGTGCTGCGTCACAAGGGTCGTTGAGCCCGTACGGCTGCTAATCGGAGACATTTCGGGCTATCGGTCGCATGAATGTTCCACTGTCGAGGAGCTTGACGCCTGCTTGACAGAACCGTGCGATACTAATGAATCGTGCCTCGTGATGTAAGTTATTGATCTTGGCTACAAAGGCACAACATAGCATTTTTGGTTTATTTGTTACTATTTGAATTTTCTTGCTTTGGCTTATGAGGCTTCTCCAGATCCATCTGCCAACGCAATTCATGGAGACCATTGCAGATCTCTGCACGTATGCTCGAATTGATCTTTTCACATTACCATATCGATCCGAATGTCTTCGGCGACATTCCCTCATCTTTCTACGAGCGTAGTACCGCTATCGAAGAGGGCTTCTGTGTACCTTTCACTCAGTCCATTAATGGCACATCTACTGGTGAGTCGACCTGCGTAATGTGCACAAATAGTTTGCTGAGCTTAGTCCATAATCCAGAGGTTGCATACACCATTCGGTACCCGGAATTGAAGGAACCAACTGGTGAGTGGGTGATACGACAGACCGGCATCTATCACCAATTCGATACCTCAACACAGAAGAGCATGTACCTTCTTCTTAGCCCAACAGCCAACTCCAAGGCTCATTTAGAAGCAGAAAAATTCTTGATTGAATGGGCTAGTGCAGGAACGAAGCCTTCGCCTTTGTGGCTGCATCAGATTGTGGCCTCAACATATCTCCCTGCTTGGAGACAGTACATTGCCTCACGAGAGCGTGATTTTCTGCAAATAGTATGTTCCAACTTT
Organism: Paramyrothecium roridum; assembly: GCA_003012165.1. Lineage (NCBI taxonomy): Eukaryota > Fungi > Ascomycota > Sordariomycetes > Hypocreales > Stachybotryaceae > Paramyrothecium > Paramyrothecium roridum. The sequence goes on from PXOD01000664.1 coordinate 82,652, forward strand.
CAGGCCCAACAAGTTGCAGTTAGTGCTAGTCCTCAAAAACGATACTTATGAAACTGCGTAGAGAAACCTCATCTTCGCAACCTTCATTGATACACCTCTGCCCACAGGCTTTGACACCCTCAGCCGGCTGGTTAGCCTTGAAAACCGGTTCCTTCAAACACACGTCATCCTGAACCAAGCGAAGGAAACCCTCGAAGCATTGGTCGCTCTCCCCATCGCTGATTCCGCCTCCAATATCTCAGATCTCGTAACAACAGAAACATCACAGCCAGTCGTCATGCTTGAGTGGCATAGAACTCGATGCGCTGCCTACTCCGGTACCGCAGAATACCTTCACCAACGGACTCAATCGACTGTCCAACTTCTAACTTTGACTCTCTCTCTTCAAGACCAAGCCATCGCCAAAGATCAAAACAAAACCATGCTGCGTCTTAATAAAGCTGTTACCTTCATTACGACCATATCGCTTTTCTTTCTTCCCGTGTCCTTTGTCAGCGTTAGTATTTTCTTTTCATACCCATGCAGCAGATTGGGGCTCATTTTTGGATTCTCTAAACGCCGCTAACTTAAGTGGTATGAAAGACATTTTTCGGAATGAACTTTTTTGGACTAGATGAGAAAAGTGGGCGCTTTTTTTCTACTCATATGATATGGATATTCGTCCTCTCTGCCATCATTTTGACGACGTGCACATTTGCACTATATAGCATACAAGTAAAAGGTTACTACGGGCTAGGGGCTCGACCTGATATCATTAATCGTTACTCAAGGGAAAAGGAATCGAGAAGCTGAATGCGGTGATGGCAACAGAGACGTAGTCGAATGTATGGATTGAAACGGAAACAAAAGTAAAACATCGCAACTATATCTACGAAATTAAATCTAGTTCAATCTTAATGATGGCGCTCCTGGGTGCGTCCCCCCCAGCAAGAGTCGTGATCAGCACAAATCCTCTTGTTCCCTCTTCCACTAACCTCGCTGCAAAGCTATCTCCGTATGCGAGTCCAGGAATCTTGGAAATTTCTTTGAAGGAGATTTTCTTCCCAGGGCTCGGTACGTTCATCTCCGCGAGCAATAACTTATTGGACACCGAGGTTGCTGCAATTGCGAAAAGCCTACTGTTCTTACGATCAATCATGAGCCGTAAGACGCGGTAGTTCGCAACCTTCTCTTGTATATCTCGCTCAGTGTCATTGTCCTTCGCTGAGATGACATGTACCAGCTTCTCTCGCGTAACTAGTACGCAAGTCTTTTCTCCATGGAACACTGCAAGTGATGTGAAGAAGGGAACGGCGTTGCTGCCGCCATCGCTACCCTGCCGTGAGTGAAGCCATGATTAGACATCATCAAAGGACTCATTGGGGGGGGGACTAGAGCTAACCGGTAATTGTAATTGCAAATTGAGCATCTCATCATCTCTTGGATTTGGAGAAAGAGATAGTAAAATGATTGGGACCATATGCTCACGGCTCCGAGCAGCCACTTCTAATCTCATAACTATTGCAATTGTGTTATTGTTCTCGAATGCGAAATGTGTCGAATTTTCCGCGGCCCAAGTGATCGAAATCAGCCTTGAAAGCTCTAGGATGGACAGCCTGTTTTCAATGCCTTGGTTCTCACGTCTGGATATGCATCCATTGATTAGTATGATAAGGTTTTCGCTGCCAGGCTCAGTGATTGAGTGACCCACCCGCTTTGACTGTCTGTTAGCAAATCCTGAATATTCGCCAAGAACAGACAACGTGGGTTACGTTCATCCTTCTCGTGGGACAGTAGACAAGCAAGTCTTTTGCTGTCTGGCGAGATCGCTAAGCAGTGAATTTCCCGCAAGGGGAGAGATACTCTATCGAAGAAGTCGAGAGATTGTTCAACTGAGTTACCGGCCTGTAGACGGAAGATATAGCACTTTTGTCAAATTGGTCATGTAAGCTCCTTGTAATCCGTCTTATGAGAAGGAATGGAAACGGCTCACCTGGAAGTTGCTCCCTTTTCTTGCCGTAGAGGCAACAAGATACCTGTCCGTCAGGTCAACACTATTCCAAAGACCTTCGTCTGGCTCTAGGATATGCTCCGCCCCATTAGTTGCCTCTCCTCGGCTGGCAGAAAGAGAGCTTGATGTAAACAAGACTATCTTGGTCTCTGTCCAAAAGGCCGCAAGTTTTCCACTAGGTGCGATACGGCAGCTTTTGAATCCGGTTCTCGAAGTGGTGGTAATCCGCCAGTGATGAGATGCACTTTCATCGACCTCCCTGTGAAGTCTAGGAAGATGTGTTAGAATCTCGAGTTTTAGAAAAGTTGAATAACATCCTTGAAAGCTAAGTAGAAAGATAGGATTCCTACTTATTTAGGAGACCTTGCCATGGTCGCGATGAACGTGTGATTGCCCCAATGTTGTCCAGGTCTGCCTCATCCGCCTGTAGACCTTCTACTTTCCGATACAGTTGGTACGATCTCTCTAATTCTTTTTGAACATTCAAGGCTGATTCTCTCCTCGTCTGTTCAATTACTAGAATGTACTTATCGACGTAGCGTAGCATATCGGCGATGATCTGTGACTCATGCTTGTTTCTTCCTTCTGCCTGCTTGATGAGCTGTTTGTGCCACTCGGATGTAGCAGGATGCCTTTTTATCGACGTGAGTCGTGAGCTGTAAAGAAAAAATCGGTCACGATCATCGCAACTCTCGGACCGTGAGCGACTGGCGCGCTTCTCGCTGTACAGCGTCAAACCCTCCTTGCCATACTCCATGTAGGTGAATAACACACTGATAATACAGCCTAAAGCCCACACATCGCTCGAGGCCTTCATCTTGGCTTTCCGAGATACCGATTCTGGGGCTAAGTAAGTACCTTCGCCTCGATTATTGACTGTGGCCGAAGCGGTCGGGTCGGAGGTCTGGTTCCGACGTTTGAACAAGCTGTTGAAATCCTTTTCGCGGTCTCCGAGCTTCCTGGACTGTTTCGTCTTAACTCTCGCCATTCCAAAGTCACTCAACTTCCAAATTTTGAAGCCTGGACCCCGATCGATGTCCGGGAATACCAAAATGTTGTCTGGTTTGAGGTCCATGTGATAGCAGACGACTTCCGTTCCATCCTCCAACTTGAGCTGAGTATGAAGGAAATTTAATCCACCGGCAAGTCCTGCAGCACAGCGAACAAGTTCTGCCTTGTTGTTCATAGTTGTTGGTGGTATGCTGAAGCGTTCCATCATGTAGGAGCGCAAATCGCTTTCTGCGAGCTCCATGAAGAGACTGTACGTCTTGCCTATTTGGACGCTTCCTAAACTTTGAAGAATATTCTTACATACTCCAGTAGGTGTCCTCAACAAGGTATTCCAGATCTCGCGCTCCTTTTTGGCGTGGGTGTCGGTGGTATCGTCGAGAATATAATCCTTGCGAGCTAGTTGCTTGGGCTCTCGGTTTTCCGTCTCGTCCGCTTGGTTTACAATATGACGTTTTGCCACATATACCTTGTAAACCTTGCCAAATGACCCTGAGCCTATTTCTTCGGGTTCTTCGAGATATGGAAGGCGCTCCAAGGTCGGATGTTTTACTATGACCTCCTCACCTCGGAGGATAACCACCGTGCAGAAGATGAATTGGGTCTCGTAAAATTTGTCTTTTATCACTGTGTCGCGAAAGATTAATTGGAGATCTTCGTTGCTAGCGGGCAGTGCCCCAAGCTCACTCCCCCTAGTACTGACCAAGGGCCATACACTGGGAGCCACAAGCTGAGAGGCAAACTTCCACATAGCCTCAATCGGACAGATAGCATAGACCAAAATTGCTATGAATCTGCGGAGTTTCCGCTGGTCTATCCTGTCAATAAATTCACTCTCGGTGATGGGGAGCTGCTGCTGGCCTTCTTCAGTGAGAATTTGATACAGTCGTCGGAGGGTTTGCGTATTGAGAACTCCGCGAACCAGTCCTTTGGGGGCGAACTTCTGACTTCCATCGGTTCGCCTCTTGAGCTTCTCGGAGATGTCCTGGTAGATCCCGTCACGGAAAGTGACGTAGCTGCTGGAAGCCATGAAGCTGTTGCGCGCGGTCGCAACGACCACAGTACAGGATATGGCCGTACTTCAAGGAGATGATACGAACACGAGATGCAGGATGAAAGTGTTTGAGGGCTTCCCCTAGCCATCATGTAGCATCAGGCTGCAGCGGCTGACCATCCCAGCAATTTTCCCAATGCGGGCCAAGCTGCAGGATTTTCAGCGTGCACGACGGGGTATAGACCAATTAGGGACAAACGCATGCTTACGAGCATCATCACATGCAGTTTTGGAGATTGTTCTGTTCCTTCTTTTGTACAAAATACACCTATCTTAGAAGGATTTCTCTTTAGCAGACCTAATATTCCTTTATTCGTCGATGAACTGTCTCATAGCTTTGAGAAACACTTAACTCACGCGTTAGTGTCTACTGGCTATGCGATGAGCTTGATCCTCCGCTTCGTAGACGGAGTGACGCTTGTAAACAACTTTTGTGCAGGCGTATTGACTGCCAAAGCTGATCTTTGAGGGCGTATCCACGGAAAATTTTTCAATGCCAATCTTGATCAGAGCTGTTGACAATCCGAGGAGCTTGTTAGTGCCGGTCATTATTATACATGTAGCCTAATAATGGGTCTAACAGCGCTCTAACTGACTCTTAGTCATTAGGAATCGATTTCATGGAACTCCTATTCCATACCCCTCACCCACAGCACTGACAGCCGAAGAGGCAGATGCAACTGCATCTATCATTAACCAAACATCCTCTCCCCAAACATGAACCCCGGCGCTCATACACCATACAATATGCTCGATGAAGAGTCCAGATACTTTTGCCTCAGCGGGGATATTCCAACTGGAGGGCCCAGCACCTGGCACATTGTGGATTGGGATCAAGGAAGAACAATATCGGTGACCATGGATGGCGAGCAGGACGACGAAGACCTGGCTGTCCACTATTTGCACCAGTATAGTGACAAGATACCCCTGAGTATCTATCGGGTGTATGTATCCGAAACCGGGGACCTTGTTGCTAGCTTCAATAGCCCGGATGATGATCAGACCTATTGCATGTTTTATCCTCTTCTGCAAGACGTTCACCTTCCATCCGGAACGCAAACCATCAGACGCAATGAGATTGAAGAACTCCTTAGATTTGGCCCTGATGCCGATCTTGTCGCATATTCAGATGCTGCAACGGGCGAAACGAAAACGGTGAGGCCGTATTACGGCTACCATTTCAATATAACAGAGTTGACATTAAGCAGGTCGTATTCAAATACTACTTTATTTGGCAGTACGGAGATCGTTCTTGGAACGAGATGAATATTTGGATGCGTTTACCTAGCCATTCGAACATTGTTCCTTTTGACCGAGTCGTGCTCGATGAAATCGATGGTCGAGTTATTGGCTTCACGAATCAGTATTTTGCTGGCGGCTCATTAGAAGAAAACGACAAACGAACTTTTCAGTTTGAGTGGCTACAGCAGCTTATCCATGTTGTCGATGACCTTAACCTCAAGTACTCGATCGCTCATCAAGATATTGCCCCACGCAATCTCCTGATTGACGACTCAACAAATACCATCAAGCTATTCGATTTCAACTTTGCTGCTCGAATCAACTGTCCGTCTCCAATAGAAGGGGAGCACTGGATTCAAGACCGCAACGATGTGAAGGGCGTTATCTTTACTGCCTACGAGATTATTACACGGGATACGACCCTACGTGGAGTCCCACACGAGGAGCAAAGCTACGCTAGTATCCCCAAAGTTTGGAACAAACACCCAGAAGTTCATCTAGATCGTCCAGTAGAAGCATATCGACAGCTTCTACAGACTTGGCAACAAAAAAGGGAAGCTGATGTATTCACTTCTGGAGCGGCTCGAACATGCGAGACAATGGAATTGCCCACGCGACCCAAACCTCCCCTGATAACACGGACGACTACGCTGCCCTCTGGTGAGGTTAGCTCATGGACTACTGAGAACTGGTTCGAGAGGAGGCAGGAAATACTGGCTCGAGGGGGCCAGATCTTAAATTGGGAACGTCCAGCATTAAAACACCTAGACAAGACGGCACGTCTGCTCTGCACTGGCGAGATCATCAAGGAAGTGCAAAATTAACATGATGCAATCCCTTCCTTATAGTTCTTTGTCACATTTGTGTCACAGGAAACCGAACGGTCGTTTGCTTATAAAAAATGTACAATTGGCTTGTGATAATGCGCCAACAGCTACCGCCTGTTGACCTGAGTAAAGTATTAAGAGGAACACAGTCTGCCAGCACTGTGTTTGCTTCTTTTTGGTTCCAAGCAAGATTCAATCCAGGTTTCGAGTGACTATTATACTCCCTTTTGAGATACCTCCAATCCTTCCATTTCCTTTTCCAAATGCATGCAAGTATGCCTTTAAAAGACACGGTTCTTGACCTTGCACATAAGTTGATGCTTCTCCCAGAGATAGTGGGTCTTCTGGTCATTCCAGTCATTGCTTTCTGGGCACAGCTCAAGATCAAAGTTCCAGAGCAGACGAGCAAGAATAAGACGCATTTCTTGTCCAGCCATGTCACGACCAATGCAGGAGCGTGGGCCGACGGAGAAAGGCTGGAGGGCGTTGCGGCGATCATTGTAGTAGGGAGACGATTCGTCCTTTTTAGCCTCGGGCAACCATCTCTCAGGGAGGAATAGCTCGGGCTTGTGCCAGTTCATAGGGTCTGTGTAAGCAGCCAGTGCATGGACACCAACTTTTGTCTGCTCAAACGTTAGCTATCATCGTCGAGTTGTTCCTCTCTCTTCATTCTCGAGGTTCAGCACAACTTACGTTTGGGGGAATGTCGTAGCCAGAGATACGTGTGATGCCAGTCTCGGGCGTAACTCGCTGCAGGCAACTTGGGACAGGAGGGTACAGCCTGAAGGCCTCCTGAATACAAGCAACCGTGAATGGCAGTTTGGTAATGGTAGTGCTCATTTGGATTTCGGATTCCGAATTGTAGGCAGAGCGCACCTCTTGGACAACTTTCTCGTAGATATCAGGTGATCTCAAGAGCCAGTATGTGACACCGCAGAGGATTGTGGCGGTGGTCTCACTTCCAGCTGTAATCAGGGTACTAGCGTTTGCGACAAGTTCCTTGTCGTTGAGACCTTGAGGCTTGCCACGGTTTCTCAACATGGCGTCCATGAAGTCTCCACGGCCATGCATAGATCCATTCTCCAGTCTCTGCTTCACAGTAGCCTCGGCATGCTCCTCCTTCCGGTCGCGAGCCTCAATAATACTCTTTGGAGTGAAGAGCTCAAGCAGCTTCAACAGCAGGGGATAGCGTGCTCCAGCTTCCAGGTATGTCAAGAGCTTGAAAGCCTCAAAGGTGAATGAGATAGAAAAATGCAGGACTTGGTCCCGAAGGCCACCGAAGGACTGGCCGAAGGCAAGATCACCAATGATATCGAAAAGTGTGAAGTTGTACCATTGGACCATGTCGGTCTTCTCCCCCTTCTCAGCGACATGCTTGAGGCGATCAATCAGCATGTCAAGGTAGCCCTTGACGATAGGCTCTTGCTCCTGGAGTCCCCTTGGGGAGAAGGCATGAGACATGGCCTTGCGATAGCGATCATGGTCAACCTCGTTAGCATCGAAGATGTCTGGTCGCCGTGTCGAAGACAGAATATTTCGCTCTAGCTGGTTTGGCTTGTGGTCATAGATATCTCTCCAAGCCTGCTCCGTGATGATAGACACCTCGTCTGGGCCGTAGCGGACTGCTTCGCCATAGATTCGGTGGAGCTCACACATGTAAGAATCCAAGACACCCCGGACACGAGAAATCTGCCCCAAGATAGGAAATGCAATCCATAGCTTCGGGCCAGGAATATGCCGTAGAGGGTGGAAGTAGAGGTTGTAGATGGCTTGAGCTGGAATCGACAATACATAGAAGGCCGCCGCGAACACTGCGGCCTTGACCAAAAGGGCATACATTGCTATGGAGCCAATCCGAAGGCCTTGGATTGAAAGAGAGAATTGCAGGGGAAACAATTCGTTCAAAAAGAGTCGAAGCGTCGAAGCGCCCAAGTGGATTCAAATATGAGAAAATGCCCAGAGCTCGTCACCAAAGACCCGAGGACGGGGCTCATACGATGACTGAGATCTGATCATTTCAGCTAAGCTTACTGCCCGAGCTTTGCTGGCCATGCCGCTAGAGCACAAAACTTGCCACGAGGCCTGTCATAGGAGAATAAGCCAAGACAAGGCCTGAGCGAGCCGCTTGAGGACCGTCTAGCGTGGCTTCCGTCCCCTTCCTCTCGGATATTTCTGTAAGTCGAGCCCGGATGGATTGTCGCGTACAGGTCAACTTGTTTCTACTTTTGGCTCTTTTCTTCCTTTTTGCATCTGAATTTGCCCTTATAACAAATCATCCTGCTCTCCAGTAGAGCTATCAATGCTTCAGTTCCACTCCCGCGCCTGCATGTGGTAGGCCTGATGCGCCCCGTCGGGTGATAAGCACCGAGGATGGCACCGAGCGCGTCGCAGGTTCTAGGGCCACGCTGCCACGATTGGTTAGTGCCGAAAAGGACGAGGGTCGGGGAATTTGATTCGACTCGCCCGTTCACGGCTTACCTAATGATGCTCTCCTTGAATTTGCTTCCTTTCAACATCCAGAGTAACCTATACGGCCCTATACGGCGCGTTTTGAGAGGCCCTAGAATTTGTTCACGATGGCAATGCTGGATAGCCGACGAGGAGAGTCTCCTTAGCAATGTTATTTATGTCTCATGTTGAGCCCGGATGAGAGGGATAGACAGGAAGATCAGACAGACAGATTCATCAATCAACAGTTAAGAAGTCTCGACTTTCACTTTCTTCCAGGAACTGCCTTTTTGTCTACTTTAATCTCCCATCAAACAAATCTACTTCCTCAAAATCTCCCAAAATGGACGAGTTCCCCACCGAGTACTTCCTTGGCACCGCCGTCCGGCTGCTGGAGAATGTCAAGTACAGAGACAGCAACTACACGAGAGAGGAGCGTATTGAGAACCTTTCGTACGCCTACAACAAGGCTGCTGCCCATTTCGCGCAGGAGCGTCAGCAGAGGATCCTGAAGGTGAACCCCAAGAGGCTGGAGGCTTCCCTTCGAACCATTGTGGGCATGGTCGTGTACTCTTGGGTCAAGGTGTCCAAGGAGCTCATGGCCGACCTCAGCATCCACTACACCTACACTCTCATTCTGGACGACAGCGAGGATGACCCACACAACAACATGTTGACCTTCTTCGACGATCTTCAAGCCGGTCGTGAGCAGAAGCACCCCTGGTGGATGCTTGTCAACGAGCACTTCCCCAACGTTCTGAGGCATTTCGGCCCCTTCTGCTCCTTGAACCTTATCCGCAGCACCCTCGATTGTAAGTTTCAAAAAGTATGGACTCGTGTAAGGTCTATAATCTGACATGTATTGGCTAGTCTTCGAGGGTTGCTGGATCGAGCAGTACAACTTCCACGGCTTCCCCGGCTCTTATGACTTCCCCGGCTTCCTCCGTCGCATGAACGGTCTTGGCCACTGTGTTGGAGGATCTCTGTGGCCCAAGGAGCTTTTCGACGAGCAGAAGCACTTCCTTGAGATTACCAGCGCCGTTGCTCAGATGGAGAACTGGATGGTGTGGGTTAACGACTTGATGTCTTTCTACAAGGAGTTTGATGACCCTCGTGACCAGACCAGCCTGGTCAAGAATTATGTTGTCTGCGACGAGATCTCTCTTACCCAGGCCCTGGAGAAGCTCACCGTCGACACCCTGACCTCATCTGAGCAGATGATGAAGGTATTCTCCGACAAGGATGCCAAGCTTATGGAGACAATCGAGTGCTTTATGCACGGCTACATCACCTGGCATCTGTGCGACCACCGCTACAGGCTCAAGGAGGTTTACGAGGGCACCATGCACATTGAGACTGAGGATGCAATCAAGTTCCGCAAATTCTATGGTCAGGCTGCTAAGGTCGGTGCCATCGAGCACGAGGAGTGGGCTTTCCCCACTGTCGCCGAGCGAATTGAGGTTCGCCTTGCGGAGGAGAAGGCCGCAAAAGACGGACAGGCCGTGCTTAACAGCGCCGAGCCGGCCGTCCCCCAAGCTGCCCAGGAGGTTCTCGCTTAGAACCGCAGCTGTTGGATATTGAAAACCTTTGAGGACTTGCACTTAAGCATTCCTTGAGCTTCTGGACATCTTATTAGAATAATGTTTTTCGGGACTCTGGCGTAGAATTAGGTTTATGAATTGAATAGACGATACATTTGCATTAGACCAAAGATCCATGCAGTGTCACTCAGTGAACCCTTAAAACGAAAGTGATACCTTTTCAAAACTATATTGCGCTCTTCTAAAGTGTCCTTCGACTAGGGTACAAGTCATACAATGGGTCGTCTCACCAGGCTTCACATGTCGAAATGCAACGAATTAGTCTTTGTATGTCACGTTCTTCGCGAATTTGTCTTTAGTGTCCATTCTTTTCGCACTTCGTTTGAAGAAAAGTTTATTTCTGGTTCTTACAGCTTAACAGCCTACATCTGTTGGTACGGTTTCTCTTCTGCTCCACCATTCCTAGCAGTTGATGTTGCTTTTATGTGTGAAAGTGTCGACTGTCAGTTATTCGCTGATCGGTGAACTCGATTTTATCTAATTGTTTTGAGCGTTCAGCTTCGTACTGTGAGCATTTATGGATCACAAATCAAAGCAACCGCCAAACAGTCTAAAGAGATGAGTGAGTGTATGCATATTCATTACTTATCTATTGTGGCTAGCATATTGGTTCAGGCCTCTTCATTAGAACCAGTTGATACTATTTGCATTCTTTTTATGTATGGTGGGTCACCCCACAAGAATCTCATTAAGCGCCCTCCCTCTCCTTCTAATACATGTTATTAATGTCCAAGATTTTTGTTCATTTCTCCTCTGCATAAACTTGTTCCCTGCTGCAGTTGGAAGAGCTTGAGTCCAGCGGATCTTTATCAGCCTCAGACTTCTTGTAGATTTGATGCGAGACGTGATTCGTCATGTAGCGATCGAAGTCTCGTGAGAAAAGGCCTGCACCCATGGCGATCACCCCCAAAGCGATGGCGAAGTAGTAAACATAAGCATAAGACGCCGCATAGCTGTCAGCCATGGCGTCTGCAGTCACTTTGGCGAGAGCAGGCGTCATGCCAGGAACGGCGCCGATGGCCTGTGGGACACCGGACTGGATCGCACCCAGAAGGTCAGGGATAGAGGACTCCGGAAGCCCAGCCTCGCTAACAGCGGGGATGAGCTTTGACTGGAGCTGTCCAGGAAACTTGTTGGTATAGATGGCGATGAAGGCGGCCGTGAAGATAGATCCGAACACTGAACGGCTTCCAGCGACAATGCCTATAGAATGAACGTTAGCAACTCTTTGCGATTCCTAAAGCTATGAGGGGTAAAGCTTACCGAACGCGGCGCCTAAGTCATCATCATCCACAATATACTGCACCACAAGCATAGTCACGTCTTGTGCGAAGCCGACCACAAAACCCGTGAAGAAAGAAAGGGCAATAGCGGCAGACTTGTTGTGTCTATTGACCGATGACATTGCGCCAAGGAAGGCCACTTCCCAAGCTGCCACGGCAAAGAGCTGCCACTTGATGCGACGGATGACATGGAACAAGCTTCCGAGGATGAGAATGCCAGCCCAAATTCCAAAGGCTGCAGTCGATGACATCCAAGCAATCTCTCTCCATCCGCTTGCCGTCGAGCCAAAGATGTTGACAACTTGTTGGGGGTACATGATGAAAAGGGCAAGGTTCATAACGCCCATGGTGCTGCTCACGAGGACGAGGCAAGTGAATCCTCGTAGATCCCGGAAGAAGTGCATGGGGATGATAGGCCGCTCAATCTTCGCAAAACACTCGAACAAAATGAATGAGACTAACGTAACACCACCGGAGATGAGTAGACCAAGAATTTTGGCCGAGTCCCATGCGTTGTCGGGCTGGCCACCCCACGAGATGCCCAGAAGGAAGAGGGTCAAGCCGGCCGTCAGCAAGAACACTCCAATCCAATCGACCTTGGCAAGTTCCTGTCGCTTGCTAATCTTCTTGCCATGAAGCTGGACGAAGGAGGGTGGGTGATAGAAGAAGAAGGCAAGCAAAGAGGCAATGGCTATCGGTGGGAGTTAGTGATCAGGTTTCTACAAGGAGTCGAGAAACATACTCATCTTGATGATGTAAATGTAATAAATCCATCGCCATTTGCCCTGGTTACCCAGAATCTGTCCGATCACAGGGCCAAAACCAGTTGCCACGACGTTGGGAAATGCAATGATGACGGCGCCGACGAATTTGTGCTTGTTACTCATGAGCTCGCCGACGAAGAGCGGGCTAGCGCCTCCCTGTCCGGCAGAGATACCCAGCAGGACCTGGGCACCGATCAAAGTCTCCATGCTATTAGCGGTACAGGCGACGATCCCGCCAATCAATCCCAGTACGTTGGTTAACATGAAGAATGGTCGTCGACCGAATCGGTCGGTGAGCCTTCCCATGAGCAGGATGCAGATTGCCTGGCCGGTAGTCCACACCGTCGAGAACAGACTGGTGTTCTTGCTGACTCCAACATCGGCGGAGATGTTTGAGATGGCAGCTGCTGAGGCTTGGAAAGCAAAATATGTTGCGACCAAGTTCAAGGCGATGGAGATGAAAGTGCCGATCATACGAGGGCTTCGATAGTAGCCCTCTGGCAAGTCGTTGACGTCGGCGGTAAGCGCCTTGGCCCGCAACTTGTCCCCATCATTTGGGTCAATGTTCAGCACTTCTTCCGGAACAGCCATATTGACGTAGCACAGAAGGCTTTCCGGGATTGTGGTAGTTGGTGATACTACTTCTCGAACAGTAATGCGATTAGCAGCACTGACTCCAAGCCGAGAAAGGAGGCTGAGGGGATTCCGGTAGCATGGAACTGCTGAATGGAGAGGATGGGACGAGAGTGCAAGTCTTAGATGAGGATGCGAATACTCATTATATTTTTTTTTTCTGGCCGATGGTCTAGAACTGCAAGCATCTTCATTGTCAGACAGGTTTCTTCGTGCTACGGAAAGGCGCCTTGGCCGTTTTGCCTCCTTACCCAGAAGGGTATGATTAAACCACAGAAAATACTCGATTGAACAAAAAGTGATCCTCTGAACAGGGGGCTCATGGCTGGTGGATGGGTTGGACATGCAGGTTGAGTCAGGCCTATCGACAGCCATCTCTTAAGTGGCCCCGCCGGCAATTCTCATCGAGGGCCTAATTTCCACGCGCCACGAGACAGGTCTCACCTCAAAAATACGCTTTTCCCACCTTGTAGCTTTTCGCTCTTGGGCATGATAAGAGATCATTGCGCTAGTAGGGGTCCCTGTATTATAACTAAATGTCGGGGTAGCAGTAGGATATATTTTCGCCGGCTGAAGCCAGCCTCTTGGCTTCACCGTCGTACTGAGGGCCTAAAGCAATAGGCGTGTAGCATATCAGAAATTCTCCGTCACCTTCAATCTAGAAGGGCATGCTTTTCAATTATCAGCTGAGAACCCGGTGGGATAGTTGACACAGGACCGAGCTGTTTCAGCCAGACCGAGACATTCTTGGCGCAGCCAGGAAGCCTGCAATGAGGGCGAAGTGTCGGCTTCATCTTGGAAGACCATTCTTACTAACACATCATCGTCAAACGGTTTGTCTCATTTTACCTCTGGTTTCTTTTTCTTTGTCCCCTCTTCCTGTCGCCTTGTGCCATCTCTGTCCCTGCCATCCTGCCTTTCAACAGAACTCTGCTGGTCTCCACGGCAGGCAAATTCCGTAATAGTCATACGTTTGAACAAGCCATCACGACAGACTTCAGTCTTGCCAATTCATTCTTGCGACTGTGTCATTGCAGTTCAATTTGGGCCGCATCTGTACATGAAAGTGATTCTGACAGCAAAAAGTCCATTCTACCATTCTGCCGTATGTCTGAATACCCATCCATCAAATTACAACAATTGGAGTCATCTGTCCTTCCTTGCCGCGCTCCAAAGCGTACGATGCGTCGAAGATTCCTATAATGCTGGCGATCGTTTAATTGGCCAATCCTGTCTTTCACTTTCACAAGAGTTGAAATTACGCCCTTTGGTAATAGTGCTTTGACCAGCCGTGTCTCAAATGACGTGAAGCTTAGGTGATAAGCGTTGTTGTCATTAGTCTTGCACAGTGTACAATTTGACCGCGATTCTGATGTTACGCTACGAGCTGAGCACAAGACCGCTCAGGAGAGGAAAATGAGTAGCAGATACGAGACAATAATTCTTTGAACATCAACACCTCTCACACTGTTCGTCTATTAAACATTTTATGAATCATGAATGATGGCCGCCTCCGCATTATCCAAGCCCCATCTTGGGCCAATTGTAGAGCATACCGCATTACAGCTCATTTTTATCAGCATAAACCAGTGCGTCCACCTCCTCAGTGAAGTCTTGGAAAACAAATTTACTAGTATGGCCCGCAACGGTAATGTTGGCGCCGTCTGTGTAGACAGACACTACATAGATGCGGTCGGCCATTTGTCGGGCGGCAGTGGCCAAAGCCTGCGTTAGACGGCTAGGAATAAAGCCGAGGAATTCGACCTCATTGAAGAGCTTGTCGCGAGACCTGAAGACACCCACTCCGCCCGAGGGATGCTCTGGTGTTGCGTTTTCCGTTGCCAGCAGAACAGTGTCTTGGTATTTCTCAGGCAAGTTGAGAACGTTCGAGGTAGTAAAGTTGTGGTAGGGGGTTTGCTTGATGACTATTGGTGTCCCTTCTTCATCGTGGACATTGAAGCGGAGGAATTGGCCAATGATGTTATTATTGGCAATCAAGGTGTCACCAACATGTGTGATTCCCGTATAACCGTACAGTCGGGGAGGTGCAAGGGGCTTTTCGACGTAAAAAGTTGTCAACTTCTTTTCAGGTGTGACCCGGAGGATGTTGCCTGTATAAGTTCCAAGGACATAGGTGTTGCCGTCGCTTCCAAGTTCCGCATCAGCGTAACCAGCGTACAGGCCGTTGTTGAGGCGGAGCTGATTCGTCACCTTGTTCGTCTTGAGGTCCATCGTCAGGAGATAGTCGGGCCCCGAGACGTTCAATCCGTTTGAGAAGAAAGCGTCGCCATTGTCCACGACAATCTCGAGAGTCTCGGCGCGATAGGAGTCCGGTCGAAGGACCAGCCCACTAGTGTGCAATGGGTTGTTGATAGCGGTGTCTCCAGGATGGCTCAAGCCCGGAAACTCGAAAGTCTGCAGTACCTTGGACTGGTAGGGATCAAAGACGCTGACGGTCGCATTGTAGAGGTTGCTGTGGACAACATTTAATATTGGAAGGATAGAAAACAAGACGCATTTCATGGATTTCTTACCTGACGTAGGCAACGCAACGCCTCTTATCCCACATGAAGTTCTCGGGATATCCCATATACACATCATAAATCAAGTCCCCCTTTGGCAGAGAGGGACATGCTGTTTGGCCCACAGTTTGGAAGCCCGAGGTCCAACCCGAGACGGCCTCACTGATTGAGCTCAACGAGCTCAACACAACCTGCGGCAGCATGGTGCTATTATTCCTAAAAGAGATGCACTTGTTGAAGAGTCCTGGCTTCTTTCTTTTTGGTGCTATGACACAGGTAGAAAACGGCAATCCCTTGCTAGCGATGATTTTATATCGGGATGTTAACCTGGTTCGCTGGCTGAATGCCTGCGCTCTGCCAATTGCCAAGCACTGGCGAGGGCCCCGATACGGGTGATTTTAATCCTAGCAGGCAGGACTGGAGGAGATCCTTGCCCTAGGGCCCGCCAAGAGACCCGAAAGATGCGCCCCGTTAGCGTCTTCCTCCTACTGCATTTTCCCATGAGTAGCCTATATTGCCCGAAACTTCCGACCATGATGCTGTAGCTGACGTAATTGTTGCGGTTGAGAAGACGATGGCTGCATTATCAAATAGGGACTTGGAAAGGGCTCTTCATGTCTATTCTTCGGTCATGCCGGCAATCCAAGGCCTGATTGTGCACTTCGAATGGTATGAATCCGTGTCTCGGAAGGCCTAGAAGCTGATCTGCAAAGCACGCCACAAAATATTCCATATCAAGGCTCCACACCTCACACTTGATGAAAAAAAGAAATGGGTCTTGTGTAAGCTTGTCTTACCTGCTCTAAGTGGGAATTTAACCGCTATAGGGACACTAACGTTAGCTCCGCATCTCGGCGCTTTTGGCCGGCAGATTTACCAGTGAACAAAGCGAAGCATTGTACAGAGGAAGCTACTTGGGTAGAGGATTAAATGACGCCGATATGTATCCTTACAGCCAGACGACCTCTCAAATGCATGGGCCTTTGCCACTGGAACTACGAGTTATCTATTCTCTGACTTGTTTTCCCCACAGCTCACACCGACCATATTATGAGATTTGTGAAGTTGAAAACAAGTGAGTGATGCATGTGAGGGAGGTATCAAGGTCTTCTGGTAGTCACCAGGCCTAGTAGAGATCAAATGGATATGGGCTCGAGCAATGAAGCACACACTAAAGGCTCTATGTCTGTGACTCCACCACTTGAGACCGTGCAATGGACATAACATCTTGTATTGGTAAATCTAATCATGGTCTCTAGTGCTTAAAAATTCAGAGAGAAAGGAGATTGGTTCCAGCTAACAGCCGGATCTAGAAATGCTCAGTCCGTGAGCGTACGCCTGAACTATCTCAGACTCCAGTTGCGGCAATCTTTCCCTGGCACGTCATAGCCCACATACGCAACAATCTTCTCATTGCCGTTGAAGCGGTCCGGCATCGTCGTAGCACCATAATTCTTGGGTAGAGTCTTATATTTTGAGTTTTGGTTGCCAACTCAAATAAAAAAGGAAAAAATCAAAAACAAACCATCCCTTTGAAATGCAGAAAGGAAAGAACGCCTGATAAAGAAATAAACATGTGTCATGTAGGTGTAGAGGCTACCTCGGTCGCTGCGAGCTGCGATTGACGTGGCCGACTTTATCCGAGTGAGTGAATCGTGTTGCAGGCATATGTGAAAAAGCACGTTATGGGAGCATTCGACACATGCCAGGAGAAAATTGCATGGACGAATGTTCCCCTTTAGTCGGAGGGATCCAGCTCACGATAGGCCGGATGGTATCAGCCCTGGTTTGGAAGCAATATCGAGGTGATCTTGGCAGCCCTGCCTCAACCCTGACCATATTTGCAACCCAGCCATGATTCAAAGTGCTTGCACGAGGGCGTTGCTCTTTCAAGAGGTCGTGGTAACAGTGCGCACCGTAGCGTAGAGAACGGCATAGAGCGTAGAATAGACAACGACATCACGCCACGAGACCTTGGGGTCATCGTACGAGTCGACCAACTTGGCGCCTGAGACGAGCATTTTGTCTAAATGGGAGGTCTTTCTCAGATGTTCTCTTTTGATTTCTTTGTTGAAGTTATTTTTCAGCTGTGGCTTGACTGAGAATTGAATGCATGAACCTGCAGTCAAATCTGGCATTTACTGCGGAAGATCAGATGATTTATATCATCTGAACTGTTGATTAAATTCACGCAATGCTCCCTCGCCCACGAGTGCAGTGCATGAGGCTACTCCCGTTTCCCTAGAGAGTAAGCTTAGCCGCGTTCCATCTGTGTGCAAAAGAGGAACATGCCCGCCGTAAGGCCAGGCCATGCAGACTATGATACACTTCTCTGACAACAATGACAATCATGATAGATTGAGATAAGTGGTAGGCCTGAGCTTCTCCACAGGCCGAAGGTGTTCCCACGTAGCAGTGGGAGAGGACCAAATTGTGACTCCCTGGGCATCGTAGCGATTGCGGTTCAGGCCAGCCGCTGAAGAAAAGCTTTGATCACATCGTGGTCAGCTGCTGAACGCTGAGTTGGGAAAAGGTCCGTCGTCAAAGAGAAAGAATGATGTTGTTTTCGAAGGGCTTTGTTCCTGCGGTTGACATCAGCATTGTGTTTCTACGGAACACGTCTAAGACAGATGACGAGCGAATAAAGACCAATGACGAAATCATTCTGATAAGTCACTCCTTTGTAAAACTCTCTTGATCGGGAATGGTGAAACGTGAGCAGGGTTGTCCGTAGATGCGCCGAGGCTGTGTAGATGCAGGGAAGGCCCGAACCAGTGCCCGAGTTGGCTTACCCTACATGATACACCTTCATCAGAGATCGTGCAACAAAACATATGTAGGCAACGGTGGTGCTACAAACGGTTGAGTCATCATTCATGCTCTTAGTCTTAATAGTACTAGGAAATGTCGCTTCTTGATTGTTGATGCTTAAACCTCACTTTCACCAGTGTTTGGCACGCTGTCTCAACCCTGCAAATGCAAATGCGTCGCTCGCAAGATTCATTTCCTTGTTTGCAATAAAGTAACATCTGGGCGGTCCCGTGAAACTAACAAAAGTCTCCAATGCGCCTCGTTTTAAACATTAGTTGAGATACTACAGTCCGCGAGGATGTCCTAATGCGTTCTGACACGACGTAATCTGCACCCATGGAAGCCTTTCACAAGCCCATCTTATTCACGACAAAATATGATGGATGAACCTAAGAGGTATATTATTATGTATGACCTGCTTGATGGAAGTTCACTGAGAAAAGTAACTTAATACGTCAACGGCACGGTATGCTCAAAAGGTTCTCCTCGCTAATGTCAAACAACCAATGATATTTACTCATCTTCATTCATTGAGCCTTCAATTTTATGAGATATGTTTACGAAATCATTGACATCTTCTGATTGACTCTGAATGAACACTGTCCTCTATATACGTATGAGCATAACATAATGTACAAATTAATCTATAGTTTTGCCTGGGAGCTGATTCCCAACCCCTGAACAAGCTCGTCCATAATCTTTTGAATAACCTCACTCACAAACGCCTCAGTGTAGTACGACTGGTTAAAGCAGACCTGGAGTCTAAGCTTGCCCCGGAAAGTCGAAATATGGAAATATGCGCCCTGGTCCAGGACATCGACGGACCACCACAGATCCTCAACCTCAACTTGGTCCTTTTCGTTGTCGCCAAATGAATAGCTTCGTTGGACAAGCTTCTCCATCAAGCCAAGGCTGCTGACCGCAGGGCTTCGGAACATGGGTGATCCGAAACTCAAGCCGGACACAACTTGTGTGTAGCGGTCGATCCAAGGCGAGAGCATTGTCAAGAAGCTCACTGGCTTGCCCTCGTCATCTCTAACAACGTCCGACAAATCGGTCGCGTATTTCTCACCGACCTTTCGAGCAAGGTCTACAAACTTGATTTGAGGATCGAGACCTCCAGGGATGCAGTAAGAAACTGCAGTCGAGTAAAGACCGACGGCAAGCTCAGGTGGTTGGTCCGGGCCGAACAGGAACCTTCGCATGTTCGCAGTGAGAACAATCAGCAGGTCCTTGGTTGCCGAGTCCTGAGGATAAGATGCGGTGACACGAACAAGGGCAGTGTGGATGGCAGCGGCCACACTGACCTTGTTCTTGACACATGCCTTCCTGACATCGGCCGACAGAGTCTCGTCAAGCTTGAAAACAAGTCGGCGAGTGTCTGTGGGCGCGGCAGTCTCGGCGCCAGCTCGCATAGGGAGAGCAATACCAGGCTGTCCTTGCTGAAGCTGGGTGATGAACCTGTCCACACCCTTCTTGATGTAGTCTGGCGCATCGGCGTACGAGAACGTCT